>CAMOHE010054962.1:8811-32908 GCA_946598075.1 Artocarpus hirsutus | reverse complement strand
AAAAGACACAAGTCAAGACAATGGGCCCACTATTCATCTCAGGATTAAGATGCAATATAAATGATTGTCTAAAGTGAATCGATTTGCCAAGACAGAATTATTAATCCAAATAAATTCACTTTACGTCCTGATCCAACACATCGTCACCTATGACAACGTGCCAATGTCTCTATTCACGGAGTCCACCTTTGATGGTCAAGACAAACCATCTCCCAATAGGGATATAGACAACATGACAATCTTTACATGAATAAAGCGCCCAACTTTATTCCCTTGATTGCAGATCTTATGATTTAGACCGTCACCTTAAGAATCGTGTCTTCTGCATAATCTGTCCATCATATGCCCAATTCTTAAAGGTTTAGACCGACAGTCTCAGACTATTGTTTGCTTATCATACATTCAACAAATATGAACGTAAAGAGGACAAGATTTGGTATATGAATAATAAATAAATTCTTTATTGATAAAAATGTCTTCAAAAACTCATTACATTTTTTACTCCTTAGGGCATACATGTCTAACAGTATGCATGCTGTTACATTGGAGGCATGACTCTTGATAGCGTAGACCAGTTATTCATAAATATGAAATCTATAGCTCCTCTTTAGGAGTAGTGATATCCTCTTATATACGTTATCCTGTAATTGAAAAACTAGAGTGCTCAACCAATTTAGATACATAGGTGTAACCAAATGGTATACTATCTTTGGATGATAAGTTTTTCATTGGTGAGATAATAGAACATAAGATAAAAATAATCGGGAAGGTAAGACAGAACTTGTCTTTAAGTCGATTATGGATAATCCTATGGTGATATGATACACTATGATGTGTCATGGAGACTTACCTACATGGGCTTCGTAATTCTATATAGTTCAAGGGTGCAGCTCCAAGCTTTTAGTGGAGTAGCATTAGAGTTGGTAATTATAAAATATATGTCTGGGATATTGGGTTTCATAATTATTGGGAGCTTGAACTATTTAGGTCCATTTGGTCCATTTTGCTAGCTCACAAAATCCTGTAACAATACAGCGTGTTTTTTCCAATAATTGAGGACTTATGTCAGATTTATTAGATTGGTTGAAATTTGAAAGAATCAAATAATTCGTGTCTGTTTATCAGTTGAATTAATTTTGTGACAAAATTAATTTAAGATAAACTTATTGAATTATTGGGATCAGATAATTCTTGTCTGTTTATTAGTTGATTTAATTTTGAATAAATTAAATCAAGATAAACTTGTAGAATTATTAGGAATTCATTTATTTTCCTAGAGATTATCAAGATAAAGTTGTTTTAATTAGATAACTTCTCTATTGGGTTATTTGAGTTAAAACTGAGACTTTATCCTATAGAATCTCGGGTAGAAAATAAAAGATTTGTTGAGATTTTTATCTATAGTTCGGCATCCCGATGGGCAAGTTTGGCATGCTGATTAGACAGATCGGCATGCCAATTAGATAGATCGACATGCCAATCGTACGATAAAAAGATCATGTGTTTTCACACAGATTTCATCAGATTTTGATCCGAATTTGATTCTGACTTGAATTTTGATGCATTATCTAATAAGGACTGACTTCTAGACTCAACCTCTATTTAAAAAAAAAAAGAAGTGAGTCTCACTATTATTTAGATCAATTGAAAAATTAAGAGTGAAACTCTGTAGGTGAGATTCTAAAACTCCCTAAGAGTTCTTGTTCACAAATCATGAACACTAGCTTTGGGTTCTCTCAATTGGTTGGATGGAGAGTCACCTGGTGGAAGAGTTGTACATGTGAGCCCACACTTACTCTGATCATGGATAGAGAATAGCAAAGAAGACTAGTCGATTGAGGCTCTTCTAGAACGTTACTTTTCTTCACAGATTACAAGAGTTCTTCGGCATTCAGAGGTTAGTAAGATCTAGTTAATTTATGCATATAACATATCAAACTTGTGTTTTGAAAAATACTCTAATATAAAATTTTTAAAATTTTGCTGCATACTATTTTTCCAATAATCTAATGTAGGGCTGCACAAAAACCGTCCCGCACCTGCCGGCTGTCCGAAAAAAAGTAGTCCACATCAACAACCTGTCAATGGGTTGGTTGAACCCACCCGCCTATATATGTTGGCAGGCGGGTTCGGTTTTGAAATTTAAAGGGCGGGTTCAAACTGACCCGCCTACCTAAATTTCTAAAAAAAAAAAAAAAACTAATTCCTCAATCTAATTTGCCTTTTACCCTCCGTTCCTTTGCCCTATTATCGAGTCTAAGTCCTCAGACTCCTATGTCTTTTTACCTTTATGTGCAATCTTAACAACCATTGGTTATTGTTTGTGTCTTCATACACTTGATTGATTGTTGCAAAAATGGGGATCCTGGCTCCTATTGTTTGCACAATATAAACTTGTGTTAAATTTCTGTTTGAGTTTACTTGAAGAATTGAATGTATACGTGTGATTCAAAGATCTTTTTCATGTTGTAGGAACTCTGAAATTATGCAAACACTGCTACATTTTATGTGGAGAAATATTCTTAAGTTGTTGTGAATATAGCCATAGTCTTTAGGCGTCAAACTTGGTTGTTTTAAGAATGCTTCATATATTATCATCTTATATTTTCTACAAATTTTCTTAACTTTTTTTTAAAGGCCAAAAAATTACATTAGATTATAGTATAGGCCCAAAATGCCTCAACTCGCCTGCACCAACGCGTACCCAAATCGAAGCCACCTGCCATTCCATGGGCGGTCTGCGGGTTGGTTAATCGCCAACCCACCATACAAAAAAACGACCCGCCCCCACCCAAAAACTTCTAAACTACCCGTCGTTCACCCCTAATTTGATGGTAAGATAATGGAATGTAAGATAAAAATAATCGAGAAGGTAAGATAGAACTTGTCCTTAAGCCGATTATGGATAATCCTATGGGGATATGATACACTATGATATGTCATGGAGACTTAGCTATACGGACTTCGTAATTCTATATAGTTCGAGTGTACAGCTCTAAGCTTTTAGTGGAGTAGCGTCGGAGTTGATAATTATGAAATGTTTATCTAGGATATTAGGTTTCATAATTATCAGGAGCTTAAACTATATAGGTCCATTTGGTCCCCTTTGCAGCTCACAAAAATCCTGTAACGATACAGCATACTTTTCTAATAATTGGTGACTTATGTCAGATTTATCAAATTGGCTGAAATTCGATAAAATTAGATAATTCATGTTTGTTTATCGATTGAATTAATTTTATGATAAAATTAATTCAAGATAAACTTATTGAATTATCAGAATCAGATAATTCATGCCTGTATATCTGTTGGATTAATTTTTGAATTAATTCAAGATAAACTTATTCAATTATTAGGAATATTTATTTTTCAAGAGATTATCTAGGTATGACTGTTTTAATCAAATATCTTCTCTATTGGGTTATTTGAATTAAAACTGAGGCTCTATCCCAAGAATCTCGGGTGAAAAATAAAGATTTACAAGGAATCTTTTATCGAAGGTTCAGCAAGCCGATCTTTAAGTTTGGTCTGCCGATTGTGAAGGTTCGGCAGGCCAATCTGCCAGTTTGGCCTGCCAACTGTACGATAAAAAGATCACCCGTTTTCATGCAAATTTTATTAGATATTGATTCTAATTTGAATTTTTGAGGCCTTATTTAATAAGGACTGACTCCTAGGCCCAACCTCTATAAAAGGGGAGTGAGTCTCTTTATTATTTAGATCATTTGAGAAATCTAGAGTTAGACTCTATCAAGGAGACTTTGAAGCTCCCTAAAAGTCTATCATTTACAAATCACGAATTATAGCTTTGGGTATTTCTCTACTAGTTGGAAGGAGAGTCATATGGTGGAAAAGCTAACCGATGTGAGCCCATACTCACTCCGATCGAGGATAGAAATAGCAAAGAAGGCCAATTGATTGATCTCCTTCTGGAACGTTACCTCTCTTCATTAATTGCAGTAGCTTTTCAGCATATACAAGGTTAATAAGATCTAGTTAATTTATACATATCGTGTGTCAAACTTATATTTTTGAAAATACTCTGATATAAAAATTTTAAAATTTCACTGTGTACTATTTTTTCAACACTAAATACCCATGGTATGGGTAATAGTACGATAGCGAGGCCAATTGTGAGCTCTGGTAACTAATCTGGCTCCTTAGAGTTGAGTTTTCGCTACTGAGTTGCTCCAATCACTTGTTGCGTTCTTGGGGATGCATAGCTTGCTCCTGGAGCATTTTTTTGAGAGTTTCAACTTCAACCACAAGGGCTTCCATTTGCTGATTTGCTTGGTGAGTTGTTTAGTCTCTTCACTTGCAATTTTAGGTGTGTGTTGATTGTTGAAGTTGTCAGCCATTGGTGGTTCAGCTAGAAGATCCTAGCGTTGGCGATCTAAAGGCCCCACGGTGGGCGCCAAACTGTAAAAGTTGGATCTATAATCAAATATAAAATATGTCAATCAAGATTAACATATTCTTTTGTCAATAGATTTGGGCCCTCAAATTACCATTATTTGGATCTGGTAGCTTCAAAGAAAACTTGTTAGACTAATTGTGGAACACAATTAACAAATTGAAACCAAATAAATAAAATAATGCTAAAAAGGTAAAGATACCACAAGCATTGATTTATAATGGTTCACTCTATAAAGAGAGCTACGTCCACTGTTCTTCATTATGAATGAATTCAAAGAGTACAGATTATAAGGGTGAGAATAAGAAGAAAAGTCGACAGAGTTTTTGTATACTGTTTATTCTGTATCTACAATTGAAGATGACATTCCTTTATATAGAGGGTAAAGAGGAGTCGTGACTTCCAAACAACTAACAGAGTGGGACAATAATGCTACAGGTAAACATAATAGTGGGACACATGTCAATCTATGATAGGTCGCAAGAATCATGCTCTCCCCACATCTCAGTTCGTGGCTGAGCATGCTTATAATTGTCAATTCATGTGAATCGACTCCATTGAATGAATACTTGGTAAACAAACTTGCAACTATGTTATCTAAATAAAACATGTAACGATTTTATATTCGATCGAATCGATTGATCCCATCGAAACCCTAACTCAGTTTATACGTATGAAGGGTACTTATTGCGTCGAATAGCTGAGTTGTTTGGCTCTATTTGACTCACTCTAGTTGCAACTTTGAACCATTGTTTTAGGCCTTTAGACAATTTTGACCTAACCAAATTTTACTAACACATATTAAATACGATATTTCATGGTAAATATTGTATTTTTAAACCCCGTCCGTCCAATGAGGTTGTTAGTGAATTTTTGTATTTACACAATAAATACAGTATTTCTCAATAAATATTGTATTTCCTGGTAGTTGGTGGCCCGATGAGGTCGCCGATGAATTTTTGTATTTACACGACAAATATGATATTTCTTAGTAAATATTGAATTTTCCAACCGCCGGCAGTCTGTCGAGTTCACTAGTGAAATTTTGTATTTCACGGTAAATACAGTATTTCTTAGTAAATATTGTATTTTTCAGCCATCAACGGTTCGGTGAGGTCGCTAGTGAATTTTGTAATTACACAATACATACGATATTTTTCGATAGAGATTGTATTTCTCGGCCACTGACAGTTCAGCGAGGTTGCCGTTGAATTTTTGTATCTCATGGTAAAAACAGTTTTTCCTAATAACTATTATATTTCCTAACAGCCAACAATCTGGTAAGGTCGCCAGTGAATTTTTGTATTTCACGATAAATATGATATTTCCTGGTAAATATTATATTTCCTAGCCTTTGACGATCAGATAAAGTCGTTGGTAAATTTTTGTTTTCACATAGTAAATACGATAATTCTCGGTAAATATTATATTTTTTGACAACCGATAGTGCCAATGAGGGAGGAGGGTAAGAAATATAAAAGATAAAAAGATTGAGGTATTTTGAAAGGTTTTGTTCTCAATTTCTCGTGAGATATTATTCAATTTCTCATAATGTGCTATTTATTACACATTTTGAAACTAAATAATATTATTTACTAATTTTTAACTTAAATACGCTATTTTATCCTTTCTTCCTAACAAAAAGGAGAGAGCACAATTGCAAAGGATCCATTATAATTTGTAGAAATTAGTCACGAACAGTCTTCTTTTGGGCATGGATCAATTGGGCGACAATTCTTGCGTAGAGAGAGTAATGGGCCCTTTACGGTTGTGCCTTCTCTTCTTGGCAAATGTGGGTACCGACTTTTACGAAAAAAAAAGTGGGTACCAACTTCCGTGCACTTTTCTTCATCAAAAGGACGGAGGATACTTATTCAAGATAAAACTCTTTCCCATTTTCCTCCACACAACCTCACCATATACACATTTCCATTACAATGGATACATATAGTAATAGTGCACACGCCCTCACGAGAACTAAAATTCCCGTAATGTACAGCAATATCTATTTTATTTTGGCATTTAAAGTGCACAACCCAATCTTAACATTGTAATAATTTATATGCTACTTATCGACGTTAGACACAATTGAGAAAATGGGATATTAATGTCAAGATTTACTGAACAAAATTTACGGGGGGAAGCTATTCCGTCGTCAAAATCATCAATGACCTTTTCAAACATTCTCTAGTTCAACATAGCTACAACTAACACAATTTACACCCGCAAATTTCAAGCCAAGGAAACAGAGAGGAGAGATAATTCAACTAACACTTGAAATTATTGCAAAACTAAAGGTCCAAATAAATAATCTTCTAATCATAAATCACATCACCTTCTTCAATTCATCATCAATAGGGTCACAAAGTGTTCCAAACATCCAATCCATCCATATAGTATAGTGGCCATAATTATGTCGATACGTCGTATGGTGAATGGTGTGGAAGCCAGCACCCATTATCGGCCATAAGTTGCCATGAATGCAGTCATGAATGTTTGCTGTCCATATGGCCTCAATAAAAAGGAGGGCTAAGTGTGTCGTAAGTTGCACTGGCACAAGAAAAAGTGCTATTACATGTGGTACTGCCTGCAGTATCCCATCCAGGGGGTGAAAAGCCAAGCCTGCACGAAACAAACTATAGCCATTAGTTGATTAATTTGACAAACTTCTTGGAGGATTTTTTTCCCTTTTCTTTTCAAAATGGAAGGAAGAATATTATTCCCCCACTAAGGCCAAAATATTTTTCAAATATATACAGCTCGTGTTACAATTAAATTTGATGGTCGTTCAGATTTTCATGATTTCTTAAACCATACAAGTTACTGCGTCCTTTAAATATCTAACTGCTAATTCATGGAAATACCATTATACCAATTGGTAAGAGAATTTTATATTATTTTTTAAATGATCCCTTTCAGAATCTTAACCATCAGAAAATCTGAGCAAAAGTATAGTGTCAACAAAACCTGTTCAAGCTAGGACATATAAATGGATATGGTAAGTTTACTTCAAATTATACATCAGATTGAGATATGAGTAGGCAGTAAAATTCAGATGCAGTTGGAAGGATGAAAATGAAATCAATCAAGTTTAGATTAAGTAGAGATACATTTCAGGATTGTAGGGAATGAGGTCAGCATGGAAGTTCATTACGAGAATGAAAGACAGTCCTAAGCAAATATTTGTATGCACATATGTATTCATTCATATTATCTACGGATGGCAATAGGGTGGGGTGGAGTAGGGTATTCTTTTCCCACTCACAAGCCTAACCCCCCTTTTGAGTAGGCAGGGCCGGATGCTAGTTCTGAACGTCAAAACTAGTCATGGGGCCAAGCCATGTGACTGTAATATGTTTATCCTGACAAGTTTGAACCAAGTAAAGCATAGAAGTTTTATGGTATAAAGATCTAATTGTAATATCATGGTGCCAGAGTGTTGGACTCGCTGCTATATGTTCAGGCTACCAAACAAGAAAATGGACAAAGTGAATTCTGTCAAGAATTTCTATCCCAACATGTAAAAGTTGGAATCTTTAAAGAGTAAGCACAATCTTAACCTTTGTGTTTTTTTTACTCTCACAAACACTAATCTTACATACATTGCTGACATGACATGTTGCAAGAAATACTCCCCTTACTCTTTTGAGACATTTAGTTACTCGCTAAAGACATTATTAAAATACTGTTATGTAGTATTTCCAAAAAGAAACTTAACATTCAAAATAGCTTATCAATCGAACAAAACAGAAACATATGAGCACATTGATACAGAATCAAACAAATTTCTAACTCAATATTAGTATGAAAGTCATGTTAAGGAGTTGAGAACTTACCGGCAAATGGAGAGAGAGTATTCTGCTTGTTGTAGATATGATGGGTAGCATGAAGATATTTGTACAAAGGTTTTATATCATGCAACTCCCTATGCATCCAATAGATTCCAAACTCCACAATGACAAGATAGATTGCTAAATAGATGAGGTAAGCAAGCCAACCAACATCGCTTATTCTTGAGAAACACTTTGTCCATCCATTTTCAATCATGTACTCAGAGATAGATGGCAAAGCTGTGTACCATGGCATGGCTTTCATGGCAACATATATTTGCAAAAGCATAGCCTTGTTCGAGGGAATGGCATCTGCAATCAGAGTATTGAAAGAAAAATCCAACAAAAATATCAACATTCGCCCTGGCAGAACATATTTTGTCCCTAACCAATCAAGGCCAAAGAAATTAGTATTCCAAGTTTGAAACATCTTCACTCCCTAGTTAATCCTATATGTGACCATTCCATTATCGAGTACCAGAATATATTAGCAAGCCGAATGCAATGTATCAGCAGCTTTTCAGAATCTCTTTTATATTGTCAGATCATGTACACAATAAAAGTGAATTGCAGAAACATTTTCTTTGACAGGGGAAAAAGAAAAAAGAAAATCATTAAAAATCCCAGGAAAAACGAACTTCCCAGTCGTTGTAATGAGTTGTCCAAGTGAATGCTTTGAGCCATCAAGTAAAATAGCAATGCAGAAATGTTCAGAATACGCTGCACAATCACAGGCACAAAAACTAACCTTGTACCGAAAAAAGAATAAAGTAAGTCCACAGAATTTTAAATAATTAACAGGACGTTTGGGAATGTTGCCAAAACCATAAGTTAGAACCAAAAAAACTGTAACATATGAGACAAAGTTGGTTAAAACCGCAAAATAAACACCCTATAGAAAAATTAGGGTTCCAACGATCTCCCAAAGCAATCAACAAATAAAAGGTCCACATATTTAAAATCCATTCCAAAATACTGATTGCAAGGAATCAACAAAACATCCTTTTTTAAGTTGTCTTGACTCCTGAAAAGTGACAGATTCAGCAACATCGAAGCCAAAATAAACTTTTTGTAGAAAAGAAATTGTTGGACACTCAATTGACTTAAAATCAAACAAGCAGAACAATCCAACATATATGTCATATCACTCTTTAGAAGAAAAAAGGAAAAATAAGATCCATAGACACAGACTCAAACTACAGATCCCCATCTTTTCCAAAAAATAATAATAATATGAAAAATCTAATCGGTGTTTCGGTGCGTTTCAATTCTCTATAAAATAGAAAAAAAATTAAAATAAAGCTCTTCCAGATCAAACAAGAAAGACGAAGAAAATCAAAATAGCATAAGAATCAACAACAAAAAAATTAAAAAAAAAAAATTGAAAGCTACGGTCGTATTGAAGTCTGGGAGAAATTGAAAGCAGAGAAGGGATTTTTAGATTTTTTTTTTTTTATTATTTTTAACCTTTGGGGAAATAAACGTTGCGCTTCAAGTAGTAAATGTAGAAGGACCAGAGAAAGCCGGAGAGGAAGTAGAGCAAAACGCCACCAATGTAGTTGCGCAGCCATGTCTGGAAGAAGTGAGGCAAAGGCTCCCAAACTCTCCCAGGAAGGAGGCTTCCGAGCACCATGTCGTTATAGAATTGGCTTTCCTCGAAGAACAGCTTCAGATACTCCGATGATTCCATCTCCATGACCTGACAGATGTAACGATGATTTAGAGAGACAGAAATAGGCGAAAGAAAGAGAGAGACAACAGCGGTGACACTCAACTTGAAGCTGGCAAATGGGAATATGATATGTAGAGATTCCTATGGTCTTCAAATAATAAAATGTGCGATAGTTTTTTTTCCCCGTATTTTCCTTTGCTTTATTCACCGAGTACACACATGTGGAGTTGTGGACCAGCAAATACCACCCAACCTCTTGCGAAAGCGACATTTACACCGCACATGACAAGCGAAATCGACATATATCAATTCATTAAAAAATTTTTAAAGATAACATGGTCACTTAATAATTATGGTAATAAATTTCAGATTTTCTCTATAAAATTACATTGTAATTATTATAATGATTCAGTTTTTAGTTTTTAAAGATTACTTAATTCTAAAATTTGAGTTATAATTGCTAGTTTTTTTTATTGAAGCTATGAATCATCAAATAATTCTGTGATATGATTATTGTATTGAAATGATGTGTGTGCGTGTTTAGAATTTTTTTCATTTTCCGTATTTTCATTGCTTTATTCATTAAACTGGCCAGCAAAATGCCACGCTTTTGTAAAAATTACGCTGACACATTTACAAGAGTTTAATTGAAATACACCAATTTTCAAATTTATTATTAGTACTATAATTTTATTATCATTTTATAATGATGTTTATATTTTGTTCTATAAAAATGATGACCCGATATTTCAAACCGTTGCTTAGCATGCTAAAACTTAATTACTTGATTTTAATCATCAATTAGGCCTCCAAGACTCATAAGAATTTTTTTTTCTTTTTATACTCGAACTTAAATTTAAACAAAATCTCAAACTTGAATCTGAATTGATCTTAAACTTAAATTTATACTTTTACTTATTCTTAAACTTAATTTCAATAAAGTCATTGTGAGGTTTTGAAATTATGATAGCCAGAAAATGCTATAACAATTTTTCTAACGTCTCATATGTTGAATTCATATTCATTTTGTGTAATATGCGGCAATAATAGAAATTAAAACAGTATTTAGATATATTGTATTTAGTCGTTTAATAGAGCAAAGATATAATCGAAAATAACATAATAGATTTTGATTCTAAATATGTTTTTTTTTTGTTTTAAAAAAATTTCTTGTTGTGTAGTTTTTTGGTTTTATTTGCTTAGCGGTTGTTGATACCATGTTTTGATACCATCGTTTGATGTGAATGGCCTCGATACGTGGACTCAAGCTATACTCAGAAAACTCACATATGTATTGGTTTGGTGGGTGGTCATAAGTAGGCAAAAGGACTTGTTTATTTTGGCCTAATTTAATTTTAATTTCACGAGAGATTAAAGAGAAAATGTGAAAAATAACATATTTTTAAAATTTTTTACAGTAGATATTAAGTTTTAAAAATAATTATAGTAAATGACATCATTACGGTGTAAATAATTTATTTATTGTGTAAATAAAAATTATTTACACATAAGAAATATGGTAAATAAATTATCAAATTATTTTTATAAATATCCCCCACCCATTTACATTATTTCACTTTGCTTCTTGTTGTTTGTTGTTTTTAATTGGTCAAAACACTCATGAATTATAGAAAATTAGTCAAAATGCTCATTCCATCTAATTGTGTTTATAAAACTAATAGAATTGATGACGTGGCATTTTATCAAGGGTTTAAAAATGTTTTAAAATTCTAATTTGTTATATAAAAATAATTAAATAACAAAATAACAAAAAAAAATTATTTTCAATTTTTAACATTTTTTCTCGCTTCTTCTTTTTCTCAATCTCTCTTTCAATCATCTCTTTACTGTAAATCATCGGCCAAAAACCTCCCTCCATGGCGACCCCTGCCACGCCCCCTGCGTCGTCGTCCCACCATGCCCAACCCCCTCCCTCGCCCTCACCTTGCGACGGCCAGTTCCGACCTCGTGTTGTCGTCCCGCAAGTGACCCACCTTCTCCGGCCAACCCCAACGACCCCCGTCCCTCGCCGACCTCGTCGCCTCTCCCCACATTTCCTTTCCCTATACCAATTAAGAAGGCCTAGTTTGATTACGAGCAAATCTGGCAGATGGGTATGACGGGATAAAAAATCTGTTCGATTAAGAAGGCCTCGCCAACAATAATCAAAGTGTTAGTTTTTCAAATAACATTCTGATCGGGGCGGAGGGTGTGGGAGTGCAACGCTGAGGCGATGGGCTTTGACTCGCGATGGGTGTGGTGGGCTTTGGTTTGCACGATAGCTTGTGGGCTTTGGTTTGCAACGGCGGCGGCGTCGCGCAGCTTGTGGATATGGCAAGAGGGGGCTGTTTGTGATGGCAACAACAATTTGATTCTTGCCAACAATAGTGGCGGCCTATAGAATTGGTCGATGTTGGGGGTAGCTAAAAACGATAAAAAAAGTTTGGGCATGGGTCGAAGAGGAAATCGTGGGGAAAGAGATCTCACAGGTGCAATGGGTGGGGGCAGGGGCTTCATTCGCATTGGAGGTGGGGTATGGTTGGTTGCCATTGGGAAAGGGGACATCACCATTGGCGGAGACGGTAGAGCTTAATTACTGCCAATATTGATGTAGGGGGACTTGGGTAAAGTTGGGGTAATTTGTTTTGTTTTGTTTTTTTTTTTGCAAAAAACTATTTCAAAAACTTTTTTTGTCTTTATATTCTAAAGTTTTTATTATTTGTTTGCTAATTAATCTCCTCCTCGGTTTGAATTAAGTTGTAATTATTTTAAATGCTTTGCCACATCAGCAAAACATTTTTAGAGGGCCGTTTTGTTTGGTATTCTACAGATAAGGGAATTTTGTTCAGTTTTATAAAATTAAGGGATAAGGTAAAACGGGAAATATAGTTTGGAAAGCATTTATAAAAATAATCCTAAATTACTTGTTCTCAAATCTATTTACTATATATATAAATAAGGAAGTAAATAAATTATTTATACAACAAATTACAATTTGGATAAGTGACGGAGAAATTAACCCAATAACCTATTTTCCATCCTTAGAAATTAGGCAAGAGAAAGCCCAAGTCAAAAAAGCCCATAAACAAGCCGAAGAACCCAAAAAATCCCTAAAAAGCGCGCCCCCAACCCCACCCCCCCCCAAAAAAAAAAAAAAAAGTGATGTCAAAAATTGTCCCCTTGAGCACGTCAAACATGCCTCCAGAAACCTCAACTATGATACTTTCAATGACGCTTTGACATATGTCAAACAATAGATTTTTTTAGCCAAACTTGGCAAAACAATGACTCCTGACCCCTTAAAAAATGACTCCTAAAAACAAACTGACACCCCTTAATATCCCAGAGATGGCAAGTTCAACCTAGTCAACCTAACACACTCTAATCCCAAAGCTAGAAATCTGGAGAAGTGATTTGGTTAATTAAAAAAGCATATTTTTATTCTTAAATCATGCCATTTTTAGGAAGACAGATATCCATGCATAGAAAGTCACTTAATGAGCTTGCTTGGAGGGAAAAGTTTAGTTACATGTCTGACTCTAACATAGAGTACACTTCTTGGAGCAACCGTAGAAAAGTTTCCCCTCTTCTCCTATGAATACCTAGCTTCTCAACCCATTTCTACACACAAAGATCAACCTAATCTCTCTATATTAGCCAAACTCTGCCCATTTTTCTCCTCATTCTTCACTTCTAAGTTTGCTACCCTTGAACTTAAAAAAGTTCTTGTAAGGTCTACGCCCTTCAGAGCTTACTGCTTTGAGAGAGTTCTCTCCAGGTTTATGTCCTTCGGACCATATATGCTCTGAGAGTCCCCCTAAGATCCCCTTTGATACATTTCCAAGACGAGTTATGAGGTTTGAGTCCTTCGGACATGTGAACTTTTGGAAAACAATCTCTCAAACCTCAGGGATAGCTCTTTAGCCTTTCCCTTTGAGAAACCATCAGACCCATCATTCCTCTAAGATAACACCCACTATACCTAAAAGCCTAAACCTCTTAGAGTAGCTTTGTTCTAGGAGACATCTCCTCTAACTTTTTGCTCACTTCTCCCACCATATCTTACTTACATGTAGCTCCATTTTGTTCTCTTGTGGTAATGCTTTGGTGAGAATAGCAATGAGGTGAGCCCTAGGAGTCGTTCTCCTTTGGACCTAACTATCATTATTTCATTGAAGGTCCTACCACCCTTTTTCGACAAGCTTTTGAAGACCCTTAACTTCGTTGAAATCCCACTAACGAATCAAAGACATATGCTTGTGCATCCCTGACACATCATGCCCTCTGGATTTACAATTGCCAACAATGGTATCCAAACTCTTGCCTCCATCATCATGTGCTGCCTGACATGTCCATTAACCAAGGCTAGGATGTAGGCTTATTTCTTAAGTTTCCTACAACACGAACAAACATGATGAGCTTTCGCTCAACAAAATCATTTTTAAATCAACAAAGGATGACCAATTATGCATAGTCTAGTTATGTTTTATTATAAAAAAATTTCGTTCAGTGGGCTTGAAATTAATGAAAGTACACACAACCAATGGGGATTCAAGAGAGCAACCCTCAATAGCACCCTCGTCCATAGTTCAAAAAGATCGGTCATGGTTATTCTCCCTTGTGGAGGTTGGTATGACACCATGAAGAAAAACTTTATATTTCGATAACCTTTCCTATTTAGAATAAGTGTATGAACTCAGACATAATGCAAATTATATGCATAAGTTATCATGACTTATAAACACAGTAAGGCATTTCATAAATATCATACATAGTATTCAGTCATAACAAGTATATCATTCAGACAATCAAAAGCATACTTAAAAACATTTTAAAACATTTAGTTCGATTTTGTAGGAGAGGTTTGTATTTACTTGAAAATCGTATATTTTTTTCTTAAATTTGCATATAATTTGAATTTATTTTATATATACTTTGGAAAGCTTCCTTATCTGATCAGTCAACTTGGCGTCCTAATTAAGTCTGACACCTAACTGTTAGGGTTATTTCTTGTAGGTTAGTAAACTCAAATTTATTTTCCTTTTCTTGGTTAATCAATAACTAACTATAAATTAATTATTAGTTATCTCAAAATTAGCTTAATTATTAATTAATAATCAATTAATTTGTTAAATTGGCTTATAAACCTTTACTTGTCATCGAGTTAAATCCCAATGGTTATCAAGTCATTAATTATTAATTTTTCAATTAATAATTAATTATTTATTTTCTAAATAAACATAAACTTAGTTAAAATTTAGAATAAACTTTATTTTTACCCCATGAACTTTAGTTAGTTTGTCGTTTTGCCCCTGAACTTTCAAAACTAACACTCACATCGCTCAAACTTTAAGATGTTAATGAAAACGCTCCTTTTGTTACATTTTGTCCATAAAAGTGTTGGAGAAATAGTATGCAACGGAATTTTAAAAAATTTTCATACTAGAGTATTTTTCAAAACACAAGTTTGACACACTATATGCATAAATTAATCATATCTTACTAATCTCGTAAATGAAAAAAAGCTCCCGTAATCCGTGAAGAGTATAACATTCCATAAGAGCCTCAACCAACTAGTCTTCTTTGTTATTCTCGATCCACGATCGAAGTGCATGTGGTCGCACGTCGTTCAACCTTTCCTTGGTGACTCTCCTTCCAACCAATTGAGAAAACCCAAAGCTAGTGTTCGTGATTTCTAAATAAAAGCTCTTAGGGAGTTTTTAGAGTCTCACTAGTAGAGTCTCACTCTTAATCTCTCAATTTATCTTATTAATTATGAGACTCACTTCGTTTTTATAGAGGTTGGGCTCAAGAGTCAGTGCTTATCAAAAAACACCTCAAAAATTCAAATCAGAATCAAAATTAGATAAAATCCATGTGAAAACACATGATCTATTTATTGCTCGATCTTGTGTCACGCCCTGGAGTACGGGAGATGACATGGTGGTTTAATTAAGTTAATTAAGTAAAGATTTTAGTTAAAAACAGGGTTTAAAATTCAAATTTGTAATTAAAAAGTGGTAATTTTAAAATTTGTTTAAGTAGAATAAATTAAGAAAATAAAATAAATTATCATAATAATTAAGCAAATAAAATATCATTAAAAATAATTAAATATGGGGTGGAACACGTATGGGTCCCATTGGCCCACATATTGTGCACACACATATAGTACTAACAATATTACAATACAACCACAGTCCCAAAATAAGATAGAAGTTAAAATCTTACATGCCTTGAATTGTATTTTAACCTACCAAATTCTCCTACGGGTCATAAGTCCGGTCGGCGGACTCTTCTCCAAACCTATGCTGATATCCACCTAGGGTTAAAATTTTAAAATAAATAAAATATGAGCGAAAGGCTCAGTAGGACTATATTTGCAAAATTATTAAATTTTAAAGGAAATTTCGTGAATCAATTAAACATATAGAAAACGAGCTGGAACAATCAAACAAATAAATAATTAATGTGGAATTTAATAAAATATAACCTTCACAAAATAATTCAAACAAGTCAACCAGAAAGAATACCGTTTTCCTTCTTTGGGCAAACCACATATAATTCACCACCGTAGTGGCCTAGTTGGGTTTCGGGACCTGCCCCTAAGGTCGTTCACCACACGACCCGATCTCCGATATGGCATCATGCCCTAATATATATATATATATATATATATCTTCTTTGATTCATAAAATCTCTTCTTTACCAGATATAATCATTTATATTCATTATGAAATTCGTTATGAACATTTCTCAATCAACTACTTGTAAAGATACTTAAATAGAATCATTTCCCAATCTATCATTGAAAACATTTGATAACAATTCATTTTGGCTTAAATCATTTTGGAAATAGGGCTATCAAAGAAGAGGGGTAGAAGTCCTACCTCAATATCCGTGTTGGTGTCCCACACCGTAATCCCGATCCGCTATACGTTAGCTCCGCGGATCCACGCACAATCCTAAATGCATTGTATCTTAGTCCATTAGTATCTAACCCGAGGTATCCTATGATACTAAATCATCTCATGATGTCCTAGTGTGCCATTTAGGTTTATAAAATCATTATATGAAGTTGAAATTCAAATCAGGATTCAAAACAGTTAAAGCGGGTGAAAATCACAAAATTTTTCCTTGCTCGGTCGGCCTGCCGGTTTCCTTGGTTCGGCCGGCCGAACTGTACAGTTCAGTCTGCCGGAAGTCCAAGTCCGGTCGGCCGAACATCCCCAAGTTTGGCCTGCCGGTCAGATGAATCCGACCTACCGATCCTTTGAATCCGGCCTGCCGAACACGAAGTTCGGCCTGCCGATCTGAAAAAATTCTAGAAATTTCCACGCACGGGTCTCGGCATCTTGAATCCAAATCTTCAAATCTAACTTGTTTTCTCAGTTCCCAGGCATGGATTATCATCAAAAGCAATAGAAAATCATAGTAAAACACTTTTTAATGGATTAAAAAAAGTTTTAAACAAGATTTTCTTAAAGATTTCAAAAATAGAAAAATAAAGGAAAAATGAAAAAACTTGATTCTAATCCGTTTTTGCTGAAATGAAGTTTACATTCTAGCTAATCTAAGTCCATCTAACACAGATCGAAGCTTTTCTAGACTTAGAAACTCTTAAATTTCAAAATAGAAGAAAATTTGAAAAATTGAAAAAGTTTAGAAATTTTGAAAACTAACCTTAAATCGAAGCTTGAATCGAGTTTGTGGTTGCTCAATCGCGTTCCCGAGCCTTCAATCCACAATCCCGAAGCACAAAAACAAATTTTGTTTGAAAATTATAGAGAGAGAATGAGAGAGAGTGAGTAAACCGAGAGAGACGAGAGAGAGGTGAGCGAGAGAGAGGAAAGAGAAAATGAGAGGAAGAAAGAGAGAGGAAAAATAAATAGAGAAAAAGAAAAAGCAGTTGTACAAAACTGTGTGCAACAATACACTGTTTTTAAAATCAAGTTGCTTCATTGAAAATTAAATTAACAGTTAAAAACAATTTAGAATAATTAAAAATCATTAAAAGAGCAAAATAACATAAGTTTTTCTTAATTTTCACAAAATAACCAAATTAAGTTCAAAACACTCATCATGGCACACTAATTCATCATTTAGCATTTTAATTACACTTAATTAACTTCGGGGTGTTACACATTGGGAGTTAGGATTGTGGTTGGTGGAGATTGGTTTCATCGCTCAAGGCTTGGTGTTGGAGATCGGCTGTGGTTAGATGTGTTGTTGCGACTGGGGGATTTTGGCGTCATCGATCTGTGAATTTGGGCTGCCAACAAAATTGCATCATTGATCGTAGTGTTACCTAAGTGTTCTAAGATTTCTATTAAAAAAAGGAAAGGTTGTTTTGCCGCTTTGATGTTGTTTTTCGGTTGTTATGTTTCAAGCTGTTTGGAGTGTTTTTTTTTTTTTTTTTTGGAAATGAATTTTCATTTCCCAAAAAAAAAAAAAAAGAAGACACCAAGTTATGTCTTTTTCAAATGTTTTACTTTAGCATAAACGTTGTCCAAAATAGTGTGGCTGATAGCCCGGTATAGGTGTTATTGTAAATCTGGTCCGGGCATTCGGTCATGAGTGTCTATTTGCGACGTAGTTAGAGAAAGTGTGTAGCCATGTTTTGCAGGTTTAAATCAATATTCAAAGTAATTTTTTTCCCGTTCATAGGGCTGGCGAGAAACAATACTTGTGTTTCTTCTTTTTGTTAATATATACTTGTGTTCTTTTTTCATGTGTTTCTTCTCGTTTTTCATGTTTGGCCTGCGCATGCCTTTGTTTTTTATTCATCAGTTTTCCCCAGTGATTTGTTTCCCATTCATGTTTAAACGAAAATTACAAATATTTTTTTATTCATCTCGTATTTATTCTTTTTGTTAATCTATATTGTTTCTTCAATGGTGCTGCTCCATAATTGAATTGTTTGACCTAATGATTTTAGTTTCCGTTTCATTCTCGTTGTTAACGACATGTTCTTTATAGCAATAAAATTATTAAGTTATAAAGTATTCCATATTACAATTTGCTTTATTTTTTATTTTATGATAATTTCGTATTAATTTTGATAATGAAAATTGTTTGACAAATTTCAACTTGTTATTTTAAAGGCTGCTAAAATTATTAATTTATGAATCAATCGTTACCATAATTTGCTTTCATTCTTTATCATAACTTTTGTATCAATTTAATAATGAAAATTGTTTGGCAAACTGCAACTTGTTATTTTGGAATAGTAAAAGCCGATGAAATCATTAAATTATAAATCATTCCCTGTAACAATTTGCTTTAGTTCTTTATCATAATTTCATATTTATTTTAATGATGAAAATTATTAGGCAAATCTTAAATTGTTATTTTGGTACAATGAGATCTTTTTTTTGAAATATTTCCTAATAAATAAAATTCTAACAATGAAGAATTTGACCTCCAAGGAAACAATAAACACTGAATACGTTGTGTGATTCTTTTTATTATGTAACCTATTTTAAACATTTACTAAAATTTTAATTTGTTTCGTTATATAAGGTTACAAAAGTTTTTACAAGTGTTATTATAGACATTTTTGTGATAAAATAATTTCTAGACATTTTTTAATTCAAGGTGTTCTATTTAGACGTTCCAGTAAATGACAACAGGAGTTGCTCTTGATATATCTAGGTAGACTATTCACCAATATTCTGACCTTTTGATATGAACTTGCATGGTATAATTTTGACTTAGTTATATTGACAATTTAAGATGGTAAATGATCGCAAAATATATGTATAATTTTTGTATTTAAATTTTATAACGTTATCTATATACATGTGTGGGAGTCTATTTTTTGTTTTGATGGTCTTTCATCTTTCTCTACCATCAGATGTTGACCTAATAGTATTTAGTCATTCTCCATAGATGAAAAATAATAATATTCCCCACCATAGAGTTTCCCCATTTTTGCCTTACAATTCTTCTATGAATCCCAAACATCTTTTTTTTTTCCCGTAACTCCCACTACAAGAAAATGGAATTAGCTATCAAAAATTTTGCTATCAAAAGTCATAGAGCAAAATGAACATTTGCTACTAAATTTGGTAGCAAAATCAAATGTTTCTCTACTAAATTTCCATTTGGTAGCGAAAAACATAGGGCTAAACCACTTTGGTATGACGCTAAGGACTTTTGCTGCCAATAAAAATTTGATAGCAAAAAGAATATTTTGCCTCAAAAACATACTTTTTGTTACTAAAATAAGTTTAGTAGCTGAAAATATGATGCCAAGCTAAAAGGGTTTAGTACCAAGACTTTTTGGCTACCAAAAAAATGGTAGCAAAGTATAAGTTTCCGCTACCAAACTTTTGGTCTCATACACCCACTTTCAAAAACGAAATTCATTTGGTAGCAGAAATTTAGCACAAAGTTAAAATAATTCAACACCAAGAAAATTTCTCTACCAAATTTAATTTGTCAGCAAAAATATATTTCTACTACTAAACCTTTGGTCTTAGGAACAAACATTTCAAGACCAAAATTATTTGGTAGCAAGAGCTCACATTTTTTTTTTGCCAAATATATATTGTGGCAGCAAAAATCTTTCTAGCGAATCTTTCTAATTTATTTCCATGTTTTTTGTTTTACTGTTGAAGCATATCTAAAAAAGTCTACTAAGCTTTTTACCACCAAATGAACATTTAGTAGCAAATTAAGAATTCGGCCCTCAAAATTCAATAGCTAAATAAGTCTTTCGCTAACAAAATATAGATTTGGTGGCAAAAAGTTTGATTTCATTACGAAATAATCATTTAGTAGCTAAAGATCTTGTATTTTTTTTTTAATTTTTGCTTTTTTTTTAAGTGTTCATTTTGTTAGAAAAAATGGTTAATAGCCATTTTGTGGAGCCATTTTGAGGCATAATTTTGAGTGGGACTCACTTTATAAAAATGATGGGTCTTGGTGGATTTACGTTCTTCGTTGCGAGAAGATCGAAATCATATATTTATATGCTCAAAATGGTAATCGGGTGAATGAGAAATTGATGCTCAAAGTGTGCCCATTGACATTTGAATTTGTTGGAAAAAAGGCCTAAATGTAGAGTCCCACATCAGTTAAGCATTAAAACATGACATCCCTTTACATGTATAAGTACTAGGAAAGTTCCAGATCGATTAGGCATAGAAGTTTGATATCCCCTGACGTGTATAAGTATAAGGGACTTTCTCCACTTCTAGACATACAAAAAAATTACACACAAAAAGAAAAAAAAACACATAGTTTTCTTTTCTCTTGTTTTTCAAGTTTTTGTTCTCTTCTTCTCAAGTCTTTCTTTTTGAGTCGGTTTTGGCAAGTCATCGGTTTTGGTGATAGAGGAAGGTGCTGTTCAAGTTCATCGGAGGCGGTGTTCGAGTGTGCATAGACCATCGTCGGTTGTCATTGTATCCTGGGAGACAGACGTCCATCGAATCCTCGTGCATAACTAGGGGGGCGAATCTATTTTAAGAAAAGCATGAGCTACACGTGTCTCGACTATCATTGGTCCCTATTCGGTTTGAATTCTTTTGTAATATTTTATTCCTACTTTCATAATAATATTCATTCTACTATTTCTGTTTTTTTATATTGCACCTGCTTGTTGTTTATCTCTATACATATTTCTAATAATCTTAAAACAGACTCTAGCTTCCATTTGACGATGAACAGGTTCATTGGATTTGGAAGGAAATTTTGGACTTCTTCTTTGATTTTACTGTTCTAATTTTTTTTATTTATATTATTGGTTAACAACTACAAACATCTTATATTTAAAATAATAATAATAATAAAAAGGTGAATTTATCTTGGGTATAAATTCTAAGACTTGGATTCTAGTATTTTCAGACATGGTTGATAACATGAACGTTGTTCCAATTGAGAATGTTCCAACTGGGAGCACTTTCGAGACACCGATGCCGTCTCTTTGGGTTCATGCCTCGACCTCGACATAGCCCTTGTCGGTTTCGGTTCCTGTGAACCATAATGAGAAACCTGAGAAATTCAGTGGTCTGAGTTTCAAGACTTGGCAACAAAAGATGTTGTTCTATTTGACAACACTGAATCTTGCGAGATTCTTGAAAGAGGATCCTCCTATTGTTAGAGAGGATGAAGCAGATGCTCAAACTTTGCTTGCTGTTGAAGCATGAAAGCATTCTAACTTCTTGTACAAGAATTATATTCTAAATGGCCTAATTGATGCACTTTATAATGTGTATAGTCTGAAGAAAATGGCCAAAGAAGTATGGGAATCTTTGGACCATTAAATACAAAACAGAAGATGTTGGTGCTAAAAAGTTCATAGTTGGACGGTTCATAAACTATGGAATGGTGGATTCCAAGACTGTAATTAGTCAAGTTCGAGAACTAAAATTACTCATTCATGAAATTCATGCAGAAGGAATGGTAATTAGTGACTCTTTCCAGGTAGCTGCAATTATAGAGATGCTGCCCCTACGTGAAATGACTTCAAGAACTATCTGAAACACAAGCTTAAGGAGATGAGCGTTGAAGATCTTATTGTTCGACTTCGTATTAAGGAAGAAAATCGTGGATCTAAGAAAAAGCTCTCTAGCAAGTCTGTTGCCAAAGCAAATGTGATAGAGCATGATAAGAGCTCTAAGAATAAGAAGAACAAGTCCCAAGTTGGGACCCAAGGGTGGAATTTCAAAGAAACAGAAATTCCAAGGGAAGTGTTTCAATTGTGACAAGGTGGGTCACAAATCAGTAGATTGTAGGCTGCCAAAGAGGAACAAGAAGAAAGAGGCTAATGTGATGGACATTATCACACAAGAAGTGTCAGACATCAGTCTTTCTACTGTAGTCTCTAAAGTCAACATGGTGGACTCTAACTCGAAAGAGTGGTGGCTGGACACTGGGGCCACACACCATGTTTGCTGTGATAAAGCTGCCTTTGCCAAACTCATGCTGTCAGATTCTAGGGAGAAGCTGTATATGGGCAATTCAGTTATATCTGATATCAAGGGCCAAGGGATCGTATTTCTGAAAATGACATCAGGCAAGGAAGTCAAGTTGCAAAATGTGTTGTATGTGCCTGATATCCGAAAGAATCTCATTTCGAGAACTTTGCTAAGTTCACATGGCTTCAAAATGGTTTTTGAAGCTGATAAAATAGTTTTGTCTAAACATGAGGTGTATGTGGGAAAAGGATATGTGAAAATGGAATAAGGAAAATGAATGTAATGGCTGTTAAGCCTAATTCCATCAATAAAAATAAAAAGTCTCCCACTTATATGCTTGAGTCTTCTAATTTATGGCATGGTAGACTAGGTCATGTTAATTATAATACTTTGCGTAGAATAATTAACTTGGATCACATACCCACATTTGATATCAATCCCAAACATAAATGTGAAATATGTGTAGAGACAACTAATGAGATCTTTGTTTCAAACAATTGAGAGAAATACTAAGCCACTTGATTTGATACATAGCGATGTTTGTGACTTAAAATTTGTTCAAACTAGAGGTGGGAACAAATATTTTGTTACTTTCATAGATGATAGTACAAAATATTGCTATGTATATTTGCTTAGGAGCAAAGATGAGGTTATTGAAAAGTTTGCTCTCTATAAGCAAGAAGCTGAAAACCAACTTAATAAGAAAATTAAAATGATAAGAAGTGACCATGGTGGTGAATATGTTGAACCATTTAGTGAATTTTGTGCACAACATAGTATTATTCACGAGGTTACGCCACCCTATTCACCTCAGTCAAATGGTGTAGCTGAACACAAAAATCATACCTTAAAGGATATGATGAATGCGATGTTGATAAGTTCTGGATTGCCACAGAACATGTGGGGGGAAGCCATTTTATCGGCTAATTACCTTTTAAATAAGGTACCTCGGAAGAAAGAAGACAAGACCCCTTATGAATTGTAGAAAGGTAGAAAGCCTTCCTATAAATACTTGAGAGTGTGGGGGTGTCTTGCAAAGGTAATGGTACCTACACCTAAAAAGATGAGAATAGGTCCCAAAACGGTTGATTGCATCTTTATTGGTTATGCTCACAATAGTAGTGCTTATCGGTTCCTCGTGTATGAATCTAAAAACCCTGAGATTCATAAGAACACTATAATGGAATCTAGGAATGCATCATTTTTTGAACATGTATTTCCTTGTAAATCCAAAGAGGATGGTCCAAGTTTATCTAAA
>CAMOHE010054961.1:14620-27006 GCA_946598075.1 Artocarpus hirsutus | reverse complement strand
TCAACGTGTGCTAAACGTTGGAACGTGCTATCCGTCGAACCGATACGAATGATCCAGTCGATCGGTTCGTCAAACGATCTGGACGAGCGGTACTCTGAATGAATCGATAATCGGTTTAGGAAGTCATTAACACTCGAATTGAATAATCGATTCGATCGTTCGACCCATTCGAGTAGCTCGATCAATATTGTTGGGCCGCCAGGGCCCACAGTCAATATGGGCCTGTCCGAATTGTACCCCAACATATATATATATACATATTAATTTAGGATTCAATTATGCTCCTCTATACCCACTATGCAATAGAATGTCATATCATTTAACTCAACGAAACCCAAATGGGCGCTTTTGATCACCCTCTAAACATTTCAAGGGTGTTCTAGTGAGGGGACATCAAGCCCTGAGTCCTCACCAAGTCGATTCTTGTATAGTGTGTTCTGGGACTTTCGACCCAAGGAAGCGTCATCACCTTCCCTCTATTTTACCTTTTAGGGTATTCGTGTCCAATGACGTAACCGCCGCCCTCTTCACGTCTCACCATTTTTCAATGTTCATTCGTTATTTATAGAGTTAGTCTTCCTAACCATGCTTTTCAATTTATAACATGTGTCACATCATTATGTTCCTCGCTGTACAATACAAGGCGAGTTTCACATTATCATGTTATAGATATAATCATATACCTTCAAAATAGTATATACATATCTTGCAATATAAAACAATAAATTTTAATTTATCAAAACCTCACAAAAGATGAGTAATAAAATCCCAACCTCTTAGTGAATACTATGCTAATATCTTTCAGCTCACGATATCAAACTCACCACGTAAGCTCCAAGTATTTCGTTATCCTACGACGCATAAAATTACCACACTTTAACTCTATTCCTAATACATTGTCACACCGATTACCATCTATTCTACTATTCTTATTAGTGTGCCATAATCATTTATATGAAATCTTTGAAACATTTTGTAACATAAAACGGTAAAAAATATATGAATTTGGATTGTTCGATCAGCCTACCAATTAAGCTCGACCTGTCGATTGGTAGAGTCCAGCCTACTAATTAAGGCAAAATCTAGAAAACTCTAGTTTTATGTTTTTAAAGATTTTGAGCTTTAAAGCTCAATCTGACTTGTTTTAACAAATCCTAGAACATAAAAAATACATAGAAGCTATAGATTATCATACCAATAAAACATGTAAATCTCTTTCTCCAAACTTTATGCATAAAACATGTTTAAAATTCTCAACCATTGATTTTTACAACACTTTACAAAAACGTGATCTAAATACGAAATTGTTCAAACTTAAAACAAACATAATTCAATTTGAATACACACAAAAGCACAAGCCCTGATTACAAAATGAAGAACAATTATATAATCTGAACATAGTAATTTAGAATAAAGGGAAGGTAGAGAAGAATTTAGGTTTTTGGTTAGAAACTCTACCTTGCTTCCTTGAGAAATTGTTATTAGGTTTGACATTTTACTTGAAGAAAGAGATCCTGAGTTGAGATGAAACTTTTTGATTAAATTGAGAAAGTGAAGGAAACAGATGAAATAGAAAGGGGGAGAGAAAGGGTAAGTGGTGTGAAATGTGAATAAATGAGTTGTCTTATATGTTTTAGGAGTCGGTGGCTTTGGACATGTGAGTAAATAGTCTTATTGGGAGACTTAGAAAAAGAAAGAAAAGAAAAGGGATAAGGCCTTTATGGGGGAACCAAGGCATGTGACTTGTTTGATAAGTCTTCTCTTTTATTTATTTTTTAACCATTACACATGAAAGATAATAAAAGATGGTTTACCATGACGTTTTAGTAAATATACTAAATAAGTATAGAAAATTTTCAAAAATTCTAAAAATAAGTAGAAATAAATATTATAAAATAGATTTTAAATGAGACAAATTTTTTATTAATACACCAAAAATTAATGTAATTACCTTAATACCCATTAGAAAAATAACGGGTGTCAAAAATTATTAGAATGTCTTTTTACACAATCAAATAATTATTAACATACTGAAACTTATAAAGAGTATGTAAGTAAATTTGGTGTTATAAAGAGTATGCAATTAAATTTGATGTCCATTTTTATATAATATTTCAATCCCAAAAGCGATGCAAGTGTGTTGGAAAAAATAGTTTGAACTATATAGCTGGAATCAAAATACTACAAAATATTTTTGCTTTATAGTGTAGCAGTTAGAACTAATAAATTGGAACGATGTTCCCAAATATACTCGATATATTTTCCTTTTTTAGTCGTTATATTTTGCTTACTAAACTCTCATTATCGATTTATAATTAAATATATAATTAAATATGAATCACCTTTTTGTCCTTTCATGCAAAATAAATGGTTCTTTAGTCTAGTGTCAGTAAAAAATCCATTGCAATATTTTTAAAGAAAGGGCTAATGTCACTTTTGCCTTTTAAAGAATATCGATTATCTTACTTTGATCCTTAAACTTTTAATTAACATACTAATAATTTTTTAGTTATCCAAATGTTATGCTAAAAGTACCTTTGCAACGAAAATATTGAAAACTAACCGATTTTATAAGGTGAGACGTACGTGATTTGGTTTAAACACATGCCTAGTCAAACTGCCCCAAAGTAATTTTATTGGTTTACCTCTCATTAACATATCACATGTGCCTCACGAAATGAAATCTATCAGATTAATTTTTAACGTTTTTATTAGAAAAGTACTATTAGCATAATATTTGGAGAACTTGAAGACTATTTTTGTGTCAATTAAAAGTTTAAGGATTAAAAAGGAGAGAACTACTATTCTTTTCGGGCCGGAAGTGAAATTGTCCAAAACAAATAAATAAGTAGTGAAAAAGAAAAAGCCAATAATTGGCACTAAAGATCAGCCCTTCCTGCGGTCCCCTTCCTCTGACTGATCATCACGCGCTATGGATAAGTGTGAGAATGTGGGCCCACTTTTGTAATTTCAACAATCTTTTTCCATTTTTTTCCCTTAATTTTTTTGCTCTATTTTTCCGTTTTATTTTATTTTATTTTTCTCACCCTAATTAAAATAGGCTTTCACGTGTGTTTGTCAACCTTGGTGAGGGTTGTCGGTCAAACAGGTTTCCTACCTGGCAAAATAATGATGGAATGAAGTAATAATTATAACAATAATAATGAATTACACAAGACCAACATAAAAAAAAAAAAGAAGGAAAAAGGAACGTCAATAACATTCCTGGACAAAATAATAATTAAAAAAAAAGTAAAAAAGGGCTACAAACTAAAAAGGACTGTTTATTTATAGGTGTCTTGTCTGCTTTGTAATATTTTGACAGATAAAAATATTTATTATTATCGTTACCTCTATAAAAGGCTCTCTGGTTCCTTCAGTCCAAAATACCCATTTGAGTCTCTCTCTCTAGTTTCTCTCTCTACCCATTTTTTCCATCTTTTTTGCTCTCTTCATGTGAATTAATGGAGCTTGGTTTAAGCCTGGGAGACCCTCCAAAGCCCTTTGGGTTCTTGGAGAAGCACCAGCGAGGGAACGACAACAAGGGTTCTGCGTTTTGCATGGACTTGTCGATCGGCCCATGTAGAAGTGGCACCGGAGAGGATGGAGAAGAGCAAAAGGAACCGGAGGAACTAAAGCAGAAAGAACAGCAGAAGATGGAGCAGGGGATTAGAAACGATGTCGTTGGTATTGCACAGATTGAGAATAATAATGGAAACGACAAGCCTGCTAATTCCTCTCCGGTTCAGTTGGATCTTCTTCCTCTCTCTCCGGTTCCTCGTACCACCTCCACCCATGGCTTCCCTTGGTCTTCTCACACCGACAATGGTGAGACTTTCAGATCAGATTAAATTATTTATTTTTCTTTTTTTTTTTAAATTTTTACAGTGAGATTTTGTGACTATTTTTGCATTTCTTTACTAAAAATACTTGGAAATATGAACTACTCTTTTGCTTTAAAAAGGGTGATTTTTTTTATGTGAATTTCTTTCTTTGTTTTTTTTCTTTTAACGAAAATAAGCATATGATGGGTGTGGTTTCTTTTTCTTTTTATTATTTTGGGGGTGAGATTATACAACAATACTTTAAATTTGGATAAAAATAAAATCGGTTGGAAGAATTTCCTTTTACCCAAGCAAAGGAGAACTTTACTAGTGGAAAAGGGTCACATTTTACGACTTATATAAAAACTTGTATGTATATTGTATTTGCTATTTTCTCTCATTTGGGTCCTAGAAGAACATTAATTATATATTCTTTAAGTTTTTTAATTTAAATAAGAAACCGTATTTTTTAAAAAAAAAAACTGTGTCATTTTTTTAAAAATACTTGTTACAGAGTGCGGCGGTGGTGGTGGGCCGAAACTGAACAGGATTCCGAAAATAACGGCAGCTGCGGCGGCGATGGAAGAGGCGGCGGAGGAAGGGTCGTCGCCGAACTCGAACAGCGGAGCGTCGTCGTTTCGGATGGAGATGTGCTTGTACAGCAACAACAACAACAAGAACAACAACAACAAAAGAGATCAGTATGTTTCTGAAGGGGAAGGAGAGAGGAATTCGAATTCGAGAGCGAGCGATGAGGACGAGGCAAACGGCGGAAACAGAAAGAAGCTCAGGCTGTCCAAGGACCAATCTGCTTTTCTTGAAGAAAGCTTCAAAGAACACAATACTCTCAATCCTGTAAGTATATATATAGAAAAATCTCATGGAGATATATATCAATAGAAATGAAAAAGAAAAGAGAATGTTCTAACATATATTTATTTATTTATTTTTGGGTCTTGCAGAAGCAGAAGCTGGCTCTAGCCAAACAACTCAACCTCCGTCCCCGCCAAGTTGAAGTTTGGTTCCAGAATAGAAGAGCAAGGTATACATTTTATATGCATAACATATATACACACGTTCTGTGTATAGGTGGTTTGGGAAATAACATTAAACTTGAAGAGTTTAAACGGAAAATATCTTAGCACGTGAAAGAAAGTATTGTTGAAAATTGAGTTTAAACCGAAACTGACGGTTTGAATCGTGGCTCCAAACGGTTATCATATTTATGGGTATTTGTCGTGATTGCAGGCTTAATTTAGTAGGACATGTTTTTAATGATGAGTTTTAGAATTTAAATATCTTAAAGAAAAATAATAATTATTATTATTATATGGATTTGATCTCTGTTTTTAATTTATTTTATTTTAAATTATTTTCAAAATTCCACGAGTGCCATTTGTTTGTTTTTATTAATGCCTTAATTGAGTTGTTATGGAGATACATACTCTTGGGTTTCTTTTTTTTTTTTTTGGTTTTTCCTCCACCCCATGTGTTAGAACAAGAAAACAAAAAAAGGACAAAGATATATAGCGTCCGATCAGGAGCCCTTGCAAAATGATCTTGTTTTGCACTGCAAATGAAGATGGGAATTTTTTCTGGTAGTGGGATTGTTAAATGTCTTTGGTTGTTTTTCTATGAGATTAAGATTGTTCTGAGATTTTTCTTGTGATGTGTCCTTTTTTTTAAAAGGTTCCACAAGTTTGTTGAAATCTCAGCCTTGGCGATTTGCAGGACAAAATTGAAGCAAACGGAGGTGGACTGTGAATACTTAAAGAGGTGCTGTGAGACACTAACAGAAGAGAACAGAAGGCTTCACAAGGAGCTTCAAGAGCTGAGAGCTTTGAAGACCTCAAACCCCTTTTACATGCAATTGCCGGCCACCACTCTCACCATGTGTCCCTCCTGTGAGCGCGTCGTAACCACCGCCACCGCAGCCACAGCTGCCGCCACTGCCACTGCAGCCGCCGCCACAAAGACGAGTACTAATTCCAACAATAATACTAATGACTCAAAAGTAGTTGGTGGGTTTCCCCTTAATAGGCCAAAGTTTTATCCATTTTCTCATGCCCAACCAACATGAGCAATATTTATAGCACTTGGGAAAATTTTGTGTCCAAAGTGTTTTTTTTTTTTTTTTTTTTTTGTACATGGACAAAAGGGTATTAGAAAATCATCATCAAATAGGCTTTGTTTGATTAGTCAAGGGGTTGTTTTATTAATCCTTTGTTGATATTGGGGGATATATACTTGGGTGTTTTTTTTCCTCCTCCTCCTTCACCCCCATATATTAGAGAGGAAAAAGGAAAAAGAAAAAAACAGACAGAAATCATATAGTGTTGTTATCTTTTGTTTTTATTGTAATATCTGATTTCCCCTCCTTTTTCACCGGGAAAAAAAAAGAAAAAAACAGAAACTAGAAGCAAATCTATTTTTGCAGTTTGGAATTATTGTTGTTGTTGGTATGACAAATGAAAATAGAATTTGTTGTTGGTGAATATTAAATTGAGAATTGATTAAAGGTTGGTGGGTTTTGATTTTGTTGAAACCTTTTTTTTTTTCCTTTGGCGAGGATGTTTTAAGTAAGGGCAACATGGGAGTGATCTTGTTAAATATGTGTTTTATTTTATTTTTTTTAATGCTTTCAATTTCGATTCAAAGAAGGCATCCCCTAGTCAATTGATGGAGGCGTGGGGTTTGTGGAAAGTAGACTGAGGCTGACTTGGTGGTTGGGGTCGTGGGGTTTAGTTTAGTCAGAAGCGGGGAGGGAGGAAATCAGGAATCATGTTTGATGCCCTTTTCTAATTTAGTCCATTTCTATCCCTTAAAAGGGGGTAGTCCCTTTTTCAGGGCACCCAATCATAACTACATACGCCGGCAAAGATGGACAAAAAAATACACATCTTGCCATGTCATCGTGCGTGATTAATACCACCATAGTTTTGCAAGTCACATGAGTTGTCACGAGCTATGTATCAATGTATGTCGAGGGATTTCTCTTTTGACTTCAGTGCTACATATTTATTGATTGCTCAATAAATAAATAAATAAACGATCAGTGATGTTTTCACACATTCATTCCATCGGTTATTTTGCAATCTACTAGGAATTTTGCAATGTACTAGGATCACGGGTTAAACAAAAAGAAAAAATTCCATATTTTCATCAACTAACATCTAGAGAGTCTAAAAGTAAAGTCGTCAAAACCATATTTAGTAGGCAGATAAAGGGTATATTTCAAGCTTCAGTGCGGATAATAGGATTCGATCTTTAACGAAAAAATTACCTAGAATGACTTTTTATGGACATTCCTTGCTAAAAATTTCATCTTCTTAACTTTTCAAAAGTGCCCCTATTTTATTTTATTTTTTAAAATATTAGTCATACATTTATTATTTTATCTACTATAGTTCAATCTCAAAAATTGGAAACACTACTCCTCTATTTCCTCATGAGGAAATAAGAAATGAGGCTGACTTAGACTTTAATAAATCATAAATTTATAATAAATGAGCAGTTTTAATAAGTGGATTATAAAAGAGCATTTTAATAAGTTGGGAAATTTCAGAGCATTCTTATAAGTTTTCCATTCTTAAGTCTTAGATGATCAAAGAGTCTTGTTAGGTCCTCCTTCATCTGCTACAGCCACCACATTTTATTTTTTATTTTTTAGAAACTTGAAGATAGGGAATTCGAACTCTTTACCTCATAGTAGGGTTGGACATAGTTTTACCGTTAAATTATGCCTGCAACAACCTGCCACCATCATATTGGTGGTTTGCTATTTATCTATTTATTTTGCTCAATTGTGGTTGTTAGTACTTTGTATCATATATTCTCATGAAGAAGTTTGCTATGAATAGCTGGAAGCTACTTTGGCAAATTGAGTTGAGAAATTGTAATTCCTAGAAAATTAGTCGGGAGTTCAATAGGGGGGAAAAACTTTGGTAAGTTAAATTGCTTCTTTTGTTTTCCCCCTCCCTCTGTTAGAGTTCTTCAACATGTGAAGGTAAAACTTTGGTTTATGCTACTGCATGTTAATAATACTACATAGTTTATACCTTATGTCACACTATGGAATTTTGATTAACGTAAAAATCGCTTTTCAATAGAAATTAAATACTGTCGAGTGAATAAGAATAGTCTTTTTTTTTTTACCATTGTTGTCATGTACATATATATATATATATATAGAGAGAGATTATATAGTAATTTAAATAATTTGATGTATTGTCTTTAGATATTGTATGACACAATTTTTGCCCAACACCAAAAGTACATCTTTGAACTCTTAGTGCGACTTAAACGATACTTGAACCAAGAAGATGTTGTGAAGAAAATCGTTTTGTTTGCAAGAAGCTGGATGAGGAAAAAATAAAAAAATAAAAATCTCTCGTGTCTAGTTTTTTAGTACAGAGGGAAATAATAAAGACCATCGTCAAATGCCTATTTTATAATCCCATCAACAAAAGATCCCTTCATCAAAAATTAAAATATAAAATAGAAGGGAACCAAGTTTCATCGGAAAAAAAAAAAAGTTAAAGGAAACAGATTATTAACAGATTATTTTCAAATTTATTATGGTTGTATTCAATATTCTTTGTTGAGAAATAATTTGCAGAATTGAATTTTTAGTCAAAGTGCTCATCATTAGGCGGATGGCAGAACTTAACATGAATGTGTTTTTTTTTTTTTTTTTTTTTTTTTTTGGGGAAAGATAATTTTATATTCTATTTCCTAAACTTACCTACTCTGAAGATTTTAATAGTACAACTTTTATTGATAGTTTTACACGTCTCGATTTTTTTAATTTAAAAATGTGTAATATCCCTAAAGATATTATGATCCACGTCATCCAAGATTTAATTACAGAAACAAATCAAATTTAATGCAAGCCTTACAATATTGTAATCTCTTTATGTGATTATCCCACAAGAGTCGTATGAACATTGAAAACTATTTCTCGATATATAAAATACATATGAATAATAAATGATTTCCTTGAACTACTTGTCCTCATTAATTTGCGCTACGTCGGTTGCTCAAAAAGTCAGGAACTAATAATAAATGTGCTTCTCTTGGACAGAAACTACTCAATAAAACAACTGGAATAACAATTAAAAAAAGACAAGAGCACATCAATAAATGGGACAAGCCACATTTTCAACAAACAAAAATGGAAGAATAATGTGGTTGCAACCATGCTTTACGTTATTTCCTCAGATCCTTTCATAAAGTATAAAGTTTAAATCTTCTACCAAAATTATTTTTTTAAGAAAGAAGAAATTAAAAGTGAAGGAATTAGCCAATATATATATACTATATAGGGTTTTTGTAGTATTTCAATAGAAAGTCCTTTCGACCTAACATGTAGAAAAAAACATAATATGATAGACGCTAAACAAAACACTCATATTTGCTTGACCCAACACCAAAAAAATTATAGGCCTTTAGTATGTAGGTTTAAAACTGTTTAAGACAATTTAAACTATAAATATAGTTTAAACTAGTGTTTGTTGGAGTTAAAATTAAGATCAGTTTAAAACATGAAGACAGTTTTAAAACGGCTTGAACCTCAAAATCTAAACTTTGCCTCCCTCCTTTTCAAGTTCACATAGTTTGGAACATTTTTTACACTAAAAACTATTCTTATTCTTTTTTTTTTTTTCATAAACCATAGTTTTCTAAATAATTATTCATGTTTTAAATTTAATATGATGTTTTTTCTAGTTTTAAACATTTACATTCCAAATGTCATTTCAAAACCACCGTTTTAACTATACAGTTTAAAACCTACAGTTTAAATTATAAAGTTTTAAATCATAGTATTTTAAATCCGTACACCAAATTAACCATTAGTTATCCAAAGATTTTTATGTATCTTTAATGTCCCTCAATGTTAGATTGCCGCATAACAACAAAAAAATTTAATCATTCAAAAACAAATATGTTAGGTAATTTTAGCATAAATAATAGTTTCAATGTTTATAATGAGATGTATTATCATTATTATTATTATTATTATTATTATTATTATTATTATTATTATTCACTTGTTTGAGGTCCCATCCCTACATATAGATCTAGAAAAACCCAATGTATATGTGTGTATATATTGTATATATAGCCATGATAGGTCACTTTAATGAGTCATGCAAGTCATAGAGGTCTATAACGTGGGAGGTCACAAATTAACACAACACAACATGAGAAATGTTCGGGCCAATTGAATAGAATATGGAACCGACCTTAGGATTAATGGACCCCACAAAACGAATCAAAAATCCTTATTGGGAATTATTAAGGTAAAAAGCAACGACATGACATAATCAGCTAAATAGAAAGTTCAACTGCCATTTTTATATGGCACTTAATGATTTGTTCCACGTTTTATGTCTCATCTCTTAGATTGGACTGCGTATTTAGCATCTCCTAATATTTTTCCAAATGAAGAATTTTGTTTATTTTTAAATTAATAGCGTTTCATTGCATTCTCTGTTTTATTTTAATTGAAGGGATTTATTTTAATTGAGTTAGGACAACCATAATATTATATACATATATACATAATGTAAGTATGTGTATCCTTGTAATCTAAGACACCTTTTTAGTTTTTTTTTTTAATATTCCAAGATTGTGATAGACCCAGATGGTATAGATTTAAGATAACTATTTATATATCGTGGAGGTATCGTGGAGGAGGTTTCCTAGGTATAGAAATTCAAGATTCATTTAAGTGGAGATCTCTACCTTTTTCAACCAATTCAAAGATTGTGAATTGATGGGCAAAGGAAAACTAGTTTTGCTGCCTTTATGTAAGACGGAAGCATACTTTTTTTTAAAAGGACACGACTTCCTCAAAGATGTTTTTTCCCCTGTCCAATTAATTACTAATACATTTCCCCCCTTTTCGTTACATTTCCCCCCTTTTTGTTTTGAAACGGGTAACTTTCATAGAAGACTAAGAAAAATACGTAGTCAGACGCATATAACCACCCAAGATGGAAGATTTCAACCCCACAAGTCGGGGACCGAATTTAAGTATCAAGACCTAGAAGGAAAAAGGCCCCTTGATGCAAACAAAAGGGCTCACACAAGGGTCAGTTTGAAAACCCTTTTTAGTGACGGTATATACGACAAGGCTTAAACTAAAGTCTAGCTAGACATTTAAACATATTCTGTCGTTAGCAGATAGATGAGACATATTAAGTACAACCAGAGGAGGGAATACCTCCTTTATTACATACATAACCCAACAAATACAAACAAAACAAAAAAAGAAGTAATCCTCGAGCCGATCAAGGCCCACTGCCGCCACCATTGCTTCTCCTATCTTTGATCGATTGTGGGTTGGCCCTTTACACAGCAAGTGCCATCCGCCACAAGAAGCCGTCTGTCGTTGCCCTCTCCCTTGCCCTCGACAGATCTCCTTCACCGTCGGCTACCTTCTCTCCCCACTACTCCCTTCTCCCTCCGTCGTCCTCCCTTTGGCCGCGACCAGATCTGTCTCCGTACTCCGCTACATGCAATATTTCTTGGTCTCCCTCTCCAAGAGCTCTACCGTTGGTTGCCGTAAAGGTCTCCCCCTTGCTTTAGTGGCCCAAAAAACCACCAATGCCTCTACCCTCCGACCGTGGCAATTGAGATGTCTTTCCTTCGCCCTGGGATTCCTCTTAAGCTTGCCCCTACTTGAATGGCCTCCCCCTCTCATGGGTCCGACTCGCAGCGGCCAGCTTGGAGGCGACGCTAGGGTTTGGACCTAGAATGAGAGAGGGTGGTGCCACTCTTTCGGGAAAAAAACTAGTTTCTTTTCTTAAGCCTAGCAAAGAAAACTTGAAGAGAGAGAAACTCCCTATATTTTTCTCGTTTTAAACTTAAAGACTATAAAAATTAAACTCTACTATAAGGTGTATTTATTTTTAGACTAAGCAAAGCTACCAACAACCGTCTTAATTAATTAAAATTAATCAATTAATTTACACTTACTTTTGCTAAAACCATCTCCAATCCACACCAGATTTGTGGGTTAAACGCCATTTTGGCATTAATGTAGTCTTTAACGAGACGCCAAAAACTCATGCCAAATTGGTGGGATGAACAAAAGCATGCCAAATCTGGCGTGCTGTCGTTCATCATAATATTTTGATGAAATAGTTAAATAATAGGGAATTGGTAACAAATAATATAAAAAAAAAGACGAAATAGAATATATCAAAAATATTCTTTTTTGGTGTTAAAGGTGAGAGATAAAGTTACTGTTTGATGTAACAATTATACCATTTTGATGTAAAAGTTACACTATTTTGATGTTATGGATTGCACATGCTCTTAGGCAATTGGTTTTATCTTAAAACTTCAAAGAGTATTGTATTTGTCCTAACCCATCACAATAATCCTGTTTTATGTGTCAAACTCTATTTGCGTGTTGTTTTAACAAATTTCTCATTTTTGCATTTCATTTTGAATTTAGTAGTGAAATCGGTTGTTTGTGGTGCCATGTTTCATATAATAGGAGGCTGTGCATGTGGATTGATTTTTATAATGGTTTTTCATACTTCAGGATAT
>CAMOHE010054961.1:0-14600 GCA_946598075.1 Artocarpus hirsutus | reverse complement strand
TTTATATGGCACTTAATGATTTGTTCCACGTTTTATGTCTCATCTCTTAGATTGGACTGCGTATTTAGCATCTCCTAATATTTTTCCAAATGAAGAATTTTGTTTATTTTTAAATTAATAGCGTTTCATTGCATTCTCTGTTTTATTTTAATTGAAGGGATTTATTTTAATTGAGTTAGGACAACCATAATATTATATACATATATACATAATGTAAGTATGTGTATCCTTGTAATCTAAGACACCTTTTTAGTTTTTTTTTTTAATATTCCAAGATTGTGATAGACCCAGATGGTATAGATTTAAGATAACTATTTATATATCGTGGAGGTATCGTGGAGGAGGTTTCCTAGGTATAGAAATTCAAGATTCATTTAAGTGGAGATCTCTACCTTTTTCAACCAATTCAAAGATTGTGAATTGATGGGCAAAGGAAAACTAGTTTTGCTGCCTTTATGTAAGACGGAAGCATACTTTTTTTTAAAAGGACACGACTTCCTCAAAGATGTTTTTTCCCCTGTCCAATTAATTACTAATACATTTCCCCCCTTTTTGTTTTGAAACGGGTAACTTTCATAAAAGACTAAGAAAAATATGCAGTCAGACGCATATAACCACCCAGCATGGAAGATTTCAGCCCCACAAGTCGGGGACTGAATTTAAGTATCAAGACCTAGAAGAAAAAAGGCCCCTTGATGCAAACAAAAGGGCTCACCCAAGGGTCAGTTTGAAAACCCTTTTTAGTGAAGGTATATACGATAAGGCTTAGACTAAAGTCTAGCTAGACATTTAAACATATTCTATCGTTAGCAGATAGATGAGACATATTAAGTACAACCAGAGGAGGGAATACCTCCTTTATTACATACATAACCCAACAAATACAAACAAAACAAAAAAAGAAGTAATCCCAGAGCCGACCAAGGCCCACTGCCGCCACCACTGCTTCTCCTATCTTCGATCGATTGTGGGTTGGCCCTTTACACAGCAAGCGCCATCCGCCACAAGAAGCTGTCTGTCGTTGCCCTCTCCCTTGCCCTCGCCAGATCTCCTTCACCGTCGGCCACTTTCTCTCCCCACTGCTCCCTTTTCCCTCCATCGTCCTCCCTTTGGCCGCGACCAGATCTGTCTCCGTACTCTGCTACATGCAATATTTCTTGGTCACCCTCTCCAAGAGCTCTACCGTTGGTTGCCGCAAAGGTCTCCCCCTTGCTTCAGTGGCCCAAAAAACCACCAATACCTCTACCCTCCGACCGTGGCAATTGAGATGTCTTTCCTTCGCCTTGGGATTCCTCTTAAGCTTGCCCCTACTTGAATGGCCTCCCCCTCTCATGGGTCCAAGTCGCAGCGGCCAGCTTGGAGGCGACGCTAGGGTTTGGACCTAGAGCGAGAGAGGGTGATGCCACTCTTTCAGGAAAAAAACTAGTTTCTTTTCTTAAGCCTAGCAAAGAAAACTTGAAGAGAGATAAACTCCCTATATTTTTCTCATTTTAAACTTAAAGACTATAAAAATTAAACTCTACTATGAGGTGTATTTATTTTTAGACTAAGCAAAGCTACCAACAACCGTCTTAATTAATTAAAATTAATTAATTAATTTACACTTACTTTTGCTAAGACCATCTCCAATCCACACCAGATTTATGGGTTAAACGCCATTTTGGCATTAATGCTGTCCCTAACGAGACCCCAAAAACTCATGCCAAATTGGTGGGATGAACAAAAGCATGCCAAATCTGGCATGCTATCGTTCATCATAATATTTGGGTTAAATAGTTAAATAATAGGGAATTGGTAACAAATAATATAAAAAATAAGACGAAATAGAATATATCAAAAATATTCTTTTTTGGTGTTAAAGGTTAGAGATAAAGTTACTGTTTGATGTAACAATTATATCATTTTGATGTAAAAGTTACACTATTTTGATGTTATGGGTTGCACATGCTCTTAGGCAATTGGTTTTATCTTAAAAGTCCAAAAAGTATTGTATTTGTCCTAACCCATCACAATAATCCTGTTTATGTGTCAAACTCTATTTGCGTGTTGTTTTAACAAATTTCTCATTTTTGCATTTCATTTTAATTTAGTAGTGAAATCGGTTGTTTGTGGTGCCATGTTTCATATAATAGGAGGTTGTGCATGTGGATTGATTTTTATAATGGTTTTTCATACTTCAGGATATACACCACCGACCCCCCCCCCCCCCACACACACACACACACACACACACACACACAAAAGAGGAACTAATATTGTAGATATCAAGTTATTTATTTGAAATGTGATAAATAATTTATGTTGAGAAATTTAGTTTCCCATATGTTGTATGCATCATTTAAATAAAACATTTATATTATGACTATTTAATTTTAATGGGTTATTTTAAGTGATCTGTTTTTGGAAAGCCTGGAAGTTATTAACTGAGTATAGGTTTAATAAATAGATACCCAATATTAACTTAACTAGGTTTTATGGGATCTTAATGGAAAAGTATATAAATGTATTATAGGTTATGGTTCCTAAAACATCATATCATTCTCTAGCTTTTTCCTCTCTCGATCAAGAAAAGAAAGAACCCATTGAAGAACTAAGATGATTTAATAGACGAAAACAATAACATGTTTATCTATCATCATATAATTCTGCAAAAGAACCTATAACTGCTAACATAGATACATGTATTTATTCCATACTCAGTTTCTTGATAATCTGGCATGGTATGATCATAAGACTGTAGTATTTTTATTATAGGGTTCTATAGTTTTATGAATATCTAGAATTAAATTATTTTAACAAGTAGTATCACTGTTGGGTTTTGTTGGATTTTGTGATTCAAATAAGTAGTGGAAAATCAAAATTAATTCCCACAAAACCCTCGCAGGATCCATGCAATTTGATTAGATTAATAAGAAAGTCATAAAATCTTACCAGGATGACAAAAGGGGCAAGATTTCTGGAAGGAAGAGAACGGGTTCACTCCAATGACACCCTAACTCAAGCTTTTTGTATTCAGGATCGGATTCAGACGTTGTTACTTAAAGCAACGCCCTCTGCAGGTATCCACATGAACAGACTCTTTCACAAATGAATTGGTGTGCTAGCACTCTCTCCTTACTATAAATGACTCTCTCTCTAATTTTAGGGTTTTTAATTTTCTCACCTTTTAGAATAAGAGAACGCCTTCTTTTTCTTAATTTGGTTAGAAACTTTAAAATAGATATATATATATATATATCTATCTATTGAGTTCGAGATAAAGTCAAATTTTAACTACGAGAAACTGTAATTCAAATATGATTCAGAGAATCTAGACAATGTCTATAATTCGAATATGATTCAGAGAATCTAGATAATGTCTGTAATTTGAATATGATTCAGAGAATCTAGATAATGTCATATTCAATGAACCTAGACATATCTAGTATATCGAATCTAGACATTATCAGGTTCATTGAATCTAAAAACAGTAAATCCAAAATTTGTTTTTTGGTCTGTTCTAAGTGTGCAACCCTGTAGGTTTACATAACGTTGATAGTGGGCTTGAAATTTTGTTTCTAGCCCACAAATCATAAGTGGCCTCCAGCAAGACATTATGATTACCCAAGTTATGCGAATGTTAATAATTCGACATAACCTAGTCCACAATAAGTATTAAAGTCCTTTTGTCACTAGATACCTTGATTGAACATAAGGCATGGTTTATGTCATCCTTATACTATTCAATCATATTATTTCTCGATCTTAAGTGGACTGATATTGATAACCCTTATCAATTCATTTCAGTATGCCTATACATTTTTCTTCAGACTAACTTATCGAGGGGCCTATAGATATTTTTCTCATAATAAATGAGGGACCAATTTCTTCTTAATCACTCACATTCCTCACATGATTCACTCTATATCCAACAACAATCCATTCCATCATCTTGTTAAAGATAATATTAGAATGTGTCAAAATATAAAACTTATCATGTAGGAAACAATAGCGATTTCAAGTCAGAGGACTAGGATAATACTATTGTGATGAGAATCACTTATGACAATTATCCATGTAGAATTTTCATAGCGAGTTGATCCAATACATTATTTGTCAAATATGTATCTATGAGTTAACTTCGTATCTCATACATATGATTAGTAAAACATAATCATTAGTCAAACTTTATACTAGTCTTCATTCATTATTATCCCAATAATAATGAACGACTAGGAATAATTTAGAATATAGTTCAATTCACTTAAGAGTTTTACTATCAAGTCACATATTAGATGACTTTAGGCAGAATTAACAATTCATGGAATTAGAATAAAAAACAATAATGAAAATGCCTCTTTATTAATAAAATTCAAATGTAACGAAGTCAAAATATGGTCATTACATAATTGGCCTAAGGCACATCACTAACAATCACAACGATTGTCATGTTAGATTATTAGGATTGTTTCATACAAAATTGTTTTCTTTTTCTTTCCTATCTTTGGAATTTTTTTTGGATAGAAAAATTTTGGAATTTTTTGTGTGAATTATGATTCTTGCATGATTTTTGTTAAGGAATTGTGATTTTGAATGATCCGTGGTGTTATTTTCAGTTATTAAGGGTTCAAAAATTGAATCGAAGTGAGAAAAATCAAAATTTTTAATTTTTTTTTGTAAGGAATTCATGATCGCGACAGAGCGCCACGGCGCTCATCAGGCCATGCTATGAAAAATTGCAATGCTACGGCACCCATGGGGCTCTCTGTAGCGCTGCAGGTGGTCGTGGTACAAAAATTGCAACGCTGCATCACCCATGGAGGGTGCTGCAATGCTACAGACAAATATTTGTAGTGCCGCGGTGCCCGTGTGGGCACGCTGTGGTGCTACAGATGAAACAAAATTAAATCACAGTGCCATAGTGCCCATGGGTGCATTGTAAACTATGAAAATCGTGGCACCGCAGCACCTCTAAGGTAGCGCCACAGCACTATGAAGGAAAAGTTCATAGAGCCACGACGCTTGTGGGGCAGCGCTGTGGTGCTCCGACGGGTAATGCTAATTATAATAAAAAAATTAAGGAAATTTCACATAAATTTTTGAATGTTTTATTTACAATTAAGGATTATAATTTGCATTGTTTATGTCTTTTATTTTTTTATTAAATTGATCGAAACAACATGTTGCCAAAGTAATCTTTATTGTGTAGATGAATTTAATTAGAAATATTAAGATGTTTGCGCGTTTGTTGTTTATGCGATTTTGGCTGGCCCAAAGGAAGGTTGTCATTTGGCCAAATAGCAAACACACATGTGGTAATAAATATGCAGCAATTATAAAGCTTTCCATGTGAACAACAATCGGTCTAAAGAAAGGCTATTGTTTGACAGGATTTATTGTCAATATTTGATTATTACATTGTGAGTACTTATTAAAGTTGATGTCTCTGTCCAAAGACTAGACATTGATGTTGTGCTAAGTATCTTGTGATGGGTTCCCAATTTTGTTTTAATCATGTCATTTGTTTGCTTTTATTATGACATGTTTGTGATTGTGAGTATGTTGTTTTATTTTGTTTTCTATTCAGTTTCTATTGCTACTGGTACAAATGTTTCTGCTTAAGTCAACAATATCTCAATACTAAATAGGACAAACTTTTAGAACTAAAAAGAGAACGTGGAAATCGTTCTCAACTGTATGGACTTAGACCTTACGTTAAGGGTGGAGCAAACCACTTTAATTGTGGAAAACCCAAATGAGACTAAAATTGAGATGTGGGATCACTCTTATCGCATGTGTCTAATGATTATGAAATGCTCCATTTCTGAGGCGTTTTGGGGCCCTATTACTAGGAACAAATGCTAAGAAGTTTTTTGAAGAAATTGAGCAATATTTTGCTAAGAATGAAAAGTTGAAAACAAGTAGCCTTTTGGCTAAACTCATTTCCATGAAGTATAAAGGAAAAGGGAACATAAGAGAATACATCCTAGAGATGTCTCATCTCGCTTCTAAGAATGAAAAGTAAAAAATAAGTAACCTTTTGGCTAAACTCATTTCCATGAAGTATAAAGGAAAAGGGAACATAAGAGAGTATATCATGGAGATGTCTCATCTCGCTTCAAAATTTAAGTCACTAAAGTAAGATTTGTCTGAGGTTTTGCTTATGTAGTTGGTTTTGATTTCTCTTTCTGCACGATACGAACAATTTAAAGTGAGCTATAACGCTTAAAAAGATAAATGGACTCTTAATGAGCTCATATCTCACTACATGCAAGAAGAAGAAAGGCTTCAGTGAGATAAGACTGAAAGTGCTCTCTTAGCATCAACCTCTCCAAATAAGAAAAAAAGAGAGCCAAGGATGCTACAGAAGGAACACCTTAGCAGAAGTAACAAAAGAAGTAAGATGAGGGATTTGCCTACTACTTCTGCAAGAAGGAGGACACATGAAGAAAGAGTGTTCCAAATATGCCGCATGTCATGCAAAGAAGGGTAAGCTTTTTGCTTTAGTTTGTTCTAAAGGTAATTTAGCTTCTATACCTAAAGATACTTGGTGGGTAGATTCTAGTAGTACTACTCACATAGGTATGTTTATGTAGAGTTGGCTGTGGAGCCAATCACTTGGTATGCTAAAAGATTCATCTTTCTAGATGATGGCAATAAAATTCCAATTGAAGCTATAGGAAACTTTAGATTATTGTTAAAGACTAGTGTTTATTTGGATTTGATTGAGACTTATGTTGGACCTTATTTTGACAGAATTTAATTTTATTTCTAATTTGGACAAATCTGGTTATTCTTATTCTTTTAGAAATAATAAAGTTAGTCTTTTTCATAATTCAAATTTTATTGGTACTGGTTCTTTAATTGATAATCTTTTTATGCTTGATAATGTTAATTCCTATGATGAAATTTTGCATACTGAAACACGTAGTACAAAATGCAAATTAAATCAAGATTATGCCACCCTATGGCATAAGCGTTTAAGTCGTATCTTTAAATAGGGAATTCAAAGACTTATGTCTGATGAAATTCTTGACCCTCTAGATTTTACAGACTTTCAACTCTACATTGAGTGCATCAAGAAGAAATAGATAAAAATAAGAAAATTAGATGCCAGTAGATCTAAAGACGTCTTAAAACTTATACATATTGATATTTGTGGTTTATTCCTTATAGCTCCTTGGAATGGCCAATATTATTTCATTATGTTCGTAGACGACTACTCAAGATATGATTACCTATTTTTAATGCATGAGAAGTCTCAATCCTTGGACATTTTCTAGTCATTTAAAGCAGAAGTTGAACTTCAACTTGGCGAGAAACTTAATGCTGTCAAATCTACTATGGTAATGAATACTATAATAGATAAGATAAATCAGGTGAATAATGTCCAAGGCCCTTTGCCTTCCTAAAGGAATGTAGAATTGTCTGGCAATATACAATACCAAGAAAACCCAACATGAACAGTGTTGCTAAGAGATGAAATAGAACACTTAAGGATAAGTAAGAAGTATGATTAATCATTCTTATGTACCTAAATCGCTTTGAAGAGATGCGTTGAAGACTATAGCATATATCCTTAACAAGGTACTAAGCAAAGTGGTAGCCAAAACCTCTTATAAGTTATGGACACATTTAGTGTTGTCCAGTTTAGGCACAACTTTATAAGCCAAATGAAAAGAAACTAGACTCAAGAACTGTTAGTTACTACTATGTTGGGTAAGCTGGGCACTCTCAAGGATTTTAAGTCTTATGATCCCACTACTAGATCCTTCTTTGAGATGGAAATTGCAAGATTCCTTAAGGATGTTGAGTTTGGAGGAGAAGATAAAGTAAAGAATATTGTCTTTGAAGAAAAAATTGCTATTGACAATGGTCAGGCTCTAATTCCTACCACTATTCAAGATGCAACTCTGGAGTAAGACAAAAATGATCTGGCTCTTATTCCTAACATTATTCTAGAATAAGACAACAAAGAGGTTCTTCCTAATGCACCAATAGAGCAAACTCAACAACCTCAAGAAGTACCATTAAGGAGATCCACTAGAGACAGGAAGAGTGCGATTCCGAATGACTATATCGCCTTTCTTCAAGAACATGAAGCTGATGTAGGACTTCCAACAAGCTATGCAAAGTTCTAATTTTCAAAATGGATTGATGCCATATAAGATGAGATGAAATCTGTGAAAGATAATTATGTTTGGGATCTTGTCGAGTTGCCTAAAGGTGCGAGCCTATTAGTTGCAAATGGATATTTAAAACCAAAAGGGTTTCAAAAGCAATGTCAAAAGATGTAAGGCTTGTCTAGTCTCCAAAGGTTTCATTCAAAAGGAAGGCATAGATTATAAAGAGATACAAAAGATTTTTTATGCATCGGCAATAGGAAGTCTAATATAGGCTCAAGTTTGTACACATCCAAATATAGCATTTATAGTAGGAATGTTGGGCATATGTTTGACTAAGCAAAGTATGGAACTTTGAAACAGCCAAACAGGTTATGCATTACTTACAGAGAACACAAGACTTCGTATTTACTTATCGGGGATCACATAGTTTGGAAATCATTGAATATACTAATTCCAATTTTACTAGATGCCAAGACAATAAGCATCCACGTCAGGTTATATATGCTAGCTGGCGGTGGCTGGAGGAGCTATTTCCTCAAAGAGTACTAAACATACACTCACAGCCTTTTCAACCATGGCTAAAGAATTTATAGCCTGTTATAAGGCATCTAATCATGGGATATAGTTGCTGAACTTTGTCACTAGGCTGTGTAGCATAGATGGCATTAAAAGGCCATTAAAGATATACAATGACAATAAATTGATAGTGCTATATTCAAACAACAGCAGAAGCTTTTCAAAGTCAAAGCATGTTGCCATCAAGTTTTTGATTGTTAAGGAGAGAGTTCATAGTGGTCAGGTTTCCATATAATATGTGACGACTCGTCTTTTCAGGCAGTCACTTAACTTTTTTAAACATCATTCTTAAATATTAATCTTTCTTACTTAGTAAGGAAAACACTGAATTAAATTTTTTTTTTCCTTAAACATTCTTGCAAAACATACTTAAAAACTGTTGCGACTTTTGTTGCCATTTAAGTTGAGACCTCACTCAACACTTGCCTTTAAAACCATTTCAAATCGTTCCTTGAAACTTAACAAGGAACATTTACTGAATCATTGTTTAAAGTTCACTTTATAATTTTATAACATATTTAGTACAATGTATCTTAAAACTTTTGAAAACATTTCTTAAAACTCTGATTTTCTTAAAACTTTGAAAACACTATATTAAATAGTGGAAAACCTTTTTTTCTGTGTAGCGGAAGCAATTGTGGTGTATCCATACCCAAATCTTTGCATCTGTCCTCCATAGCACCCAACTCTTCTAACGGGTCCTACTGGTCGCCCAAAAAAAACTACCTACAACATGAAGAAACTTTTAATGAGCTTTCGCTCAGTAAGTTTAAACATATACTCACAAATCATTTAAAACATGCTTTAAAAACTTTTGTCATAGAAACCTTTCTCTTGAAATATTTTTCATAATGTTTTTCATAAACGTTTTCATAAAGCATTTCTATAACATTTTTTATAAAATATTTAACATAAATTAATCTTCAAATTGCTCTTTATAAACATCATTTATGTTTTTATAAACACTTAATATAAAACATTCCTCAGAATGTTTTCCATAGCATATAAATGTTTCATAACAAGGAAAACCAGTAAAATCAAAATGCATGTTTTCATTTATGCTCAATTATGCACTTCAATTATGAGCATCCTATGAACATTATTTTCTTAGTCTAACTTTCTATCTTCGTTCCTTAACTTTCCTTATCTTACTTTAACTTTCTATCCTTATTCTTTAACTTTCTTTATCTTACTTTAGTGTTCGTACCAGCATCATTAATTATGAGATCATAAACATGATGCTTCCCTTGCGGAAGACTTAAGACCATCGAACATCGAGGTCATATACCTCACATCTTGGAGGTTAAACTTTAACTTTTCTTTCATTACCTCACAATAAGGAGGCTAGTACGATACTTTCTTTTTATCTTTACGTTACCTTCTTTTTAACTTTAGTGAGCATATCAAATGCAATCTCATCATATGCAAACACACTTGCAAATCATAACTTACACTGGAAAATCAATTGCATAACAAATGCAACATAAAACGCAAACATATTTTACAAATCATAACTTTTATTCTAAAATTTATTGCATGACAAATGCAGCTTATTGCATAACAAATATCTCATAAAACTTATAACTTAAACTATAAAACATTATGCATTATATAAATGCAAAACATACTTTAAATACTTTGAAAATTATAACTTGATCTTTTAGAAACATTATGCATATCAATATGCAAATAGACTTTAAACATACAGTTGTAAATTTATTGCAAATCTTGCTTTGAATCTTTAAAACTTTTTGCATAATAAATGCAAACATACTTTAAACAAAACTTGCATAATAATTGCAAACTTATTTATAAATGTACACGTAAATATTTAAAAATCATTTACTTCATGCTGTAGGTGAAGTTTGAAACTTACCTGGACTTAACTCTAACGTTCTTTATTCTATTCCTGTCCCATTCTTTTTCCTTCCATTAGTCGGCTTCGGTGTCCTGATCATACGACAGTCGACTCATTGATTAAGTTTCTTTTTATCAATCTACTCAATTGATAATAAAACGTAAACATTAAACATTCATTTTCTCTTAACTTAACTTGGTACCCTATTAGTTTACCCTTCTCTTTACTTAACCTTATAAACCATTGGTTTACCTTTCCTTCACTTAGCTTTGTAACCCATCAGGGTTACTATTCCTTTTAATTATATAACCCACTGGGTTACCATTCTTTCTGCATAGTTTGATAACCCATCCGATCACCTCCTTCTTTACCTTTGTTTTACTAGAGCATCCCTTAGTTAAATTTCCTATCTCATGCGATGGTTACATTACTTAATGTATTACGGAATATTTTTTGTCCAAGGACATTTTGCTAGTTCAGAGTATTCAACTCCGTTCTAGCCGTTTCCTTAATAATGATGATTTTACCCTTGGCAGGTTTTTCGTCAATTTTTGTAACTTAATACACCTATTAATTAATTTTACCATTTCATTACTTACATAATAGGGAAAATTTCCACTAAGGAACATTTTTCGACATCGGGCGTTTCGGGTCCGTTTTGGTCATTTTCATAAAATGACCATTTTGCCCTTAATCTCTTTTTCCTTAACTAAACTTTAATTTCTTAAAAACTTAGCATCTATAATACTTACTGCCTACAATAGTGTAGGAAACCAATGTTCCTTAGTGAAAACTCAGTTTTCACAAAATTTTACCGTTTTTGCCCGAAATACAAAAATATTTATATTTTTGCTCTTGAAACAAAAAATGACAACTTTATACCAAAATGCTCAGTTTCTCATTAGGAATAAAACTTACAAAAATACCATGGTCGAATTCTAAACTTTTCATAACATTTTCATTTCTTAAAATTTATGCCTAAAATTTCGTAAAATTCATAACTTCTAAACCGAACAGAATTTTGAAAAACTGTTTGCTTTGTCCTAATAGTTTCAATGAGTTCTACAACTTTTGTGTTGTAACTTTCTAAATTCTATCGTTTAGAGGGACTTTTTGATTAATTTCTAAATCTGCCAAGAATTGTTTTTTTTTGGCAATTTAGTCCCTTTTGAAATTTCACTAAATCCATTACTTTCTTCTTTCTATCATCATCACCATCATCATATAACATAAAATAACCATGCTATAATGTCCATATTACATGCCATGGCTTAAACATTTTATCAAACACTTGGAATGCATATAAAAAACATAAACTTTTCAAGGCTTGAGTTTAGAATTTTACCAAGCTATTCCTCAAGCTTTTACACCTCCTTTTTGGTGCTTGTTCTTGGCTTAAATTCCTTAACATAACCATAGCAAAACTCTCTCAAAAACTCATCCATAATTGGGAAGAAAACCATCAAAATCCTAAAGGAAAAGGTTGGAATTTTTACCTTAAAACCCCTTAACCTCCTCAAGAACACTTGCTGTTGTTTCTTTGCTTGCTTTGGAGGCTTAAATTCCATCAAAATCTTGAGAAAGAGAGGCCTAGAGAGGGACGGTTTCTCTTAGGCATATGAAGCATTTTTTTTCCTTTTTTCCTTTCTTTTTTTCTTTCTTTCTTTTCTTTTTTTCTTTCTTTCTTTTCTTTCTTTTCTTTCTTTCCTTCTTTTCACGTTTTCTCTTTTTTTTTTTTTTCCCACCGTGGAGACCAAGTTTGGTCTCATATATAATAAGTAAATTGGCCTTTTTTTCTTTTCTTTTTCCTTTTTTTTAATAAAAAGTGATGAGTCATCACCTTGGTAATCAATTAGATTACTTTGGGTGGCCAAATGTGATTGGGCCACATTAGTGGGTGGGGTGGCCCAATCAAAACTTTCAAGGTGTCCGACTAACTTTTTACGCAGTCCAAGTTTATACTGACAGTATTTTTTCTATACTATCGGTATTTTTTTCTATACAGTTCATGAGGTCCTATAACCTCTCACACTTATTTTCATCCATTTCATAATGAAATTTTAATATTTTCTAACTTTATACAATCTAAATTTATACTGCCGGTATATTCTTTATATTGTTACAGCATTCCTTATTCATCTGTATTCTCCAAACAGTATTATTTCTATACTGCTTCAACTTAAATAGTCCAATTTCTATACTGCTTATCCTTAAAGAGTCCAATTCCTACACTGCGTTACTTTTGCAATGTAATTTTTATACTATCTAACTTTATCAGTGTACTTTTTTATACTGTATTTTCTAATATTGTATAATTTTTCATGTTATTATACAGTAATTTTCTCCTTAAACTGTATTTTTGTTTTACATAATTCATAACTTATTGTATTTTTAATGTACATAAAATGCCTGGGTGTTACATAATATATAAGGACAAACTCTATGCTCGCGAGTCTACTAACCAAGGGTTTACTGTGGAGGGATTTTCCTACAGATACTTTTGGATCAAACAGTTGGGAATTTATGGGCCCTCAAATCACTGTTAGATGGACCTGTCCACTCGGATATGCAAACGTAATTAGAATAAGATGCAAGAAAATAAAGCAAAAGTAAAGAACTCGCCAAATTTATAGTGGTTCACTCTGTTAACGAAGAGCTACGTCCACTGTAGTTCACTATCTGGTATTCTGTGTACAAATTGCAGTATTACAAGGAAAACCGGATGAAAATAAACAGGTAAGAATGTCTTTTTTTGTCTCTCTGTGTGTATATCTTCTGTATGTCTTTCTGTATATCCCCTTCGAAGCCACCTCTCCGCCATATATATACTATGGAGTTGAAACGTGGTCTTTAACCGTCAAATGGAGTGGAGTAGTGCTTCGCAGGTAAATGTGGTACCGGGATACGTGTCGGTAGATGATTTGCTGCAGAATCCACTACTTCCTCATATTCCGGTCCTGTACTCAACGTGCGTTAAATGTTGGAACGTGCTATCCGTCGAACCGATACGAATGATCCAGTCGATCGGTTCGTCAAACGATCTGGACGAGCGGTACTCTGAATGAATCGATAGTTGGTTTAGGAAATCATTAACACTCGAATCGAATAATCGATTCGATCATCCGACCCGTTCAAGTAGCTTGATCAACATGTTGGGCCGCCAGGGCCCACGATCAATTTGGGCCTATCTGAATTGTACCCCAACAGTTAGCCCCCCATTCCTTAGTCTCATGTCATAGACTATAGGAGTGAAGATCTGATTCTGGAATCGACTGCGCGTGGCTTGGACGTCTCTTCACCTGTGCCAGAATCATGACTTTCCCTTGGGAAATCGTGACAATTACTACCGCGACACGTGTCGGCATGCCACTGGCGATTCATTAATTACCACTGCGACGCTGACGTACGTGTCAGATTCGAAAAGGCACCACCTCGGTTTGAGCAGGAAACCGAAAAGACGCATAACCCTAGCCCTTGGATCAGATTGATCCGAAGCGATCTCAATCGTCGAAACGGCGGTCTAGAAGGTACATATAGCAGCGTCTGTCCTTTTCCTTCAATCCATCTTTCTCCTCAGATTTCCAGTCTCTCTTGCGCTTCTAGGACGATTTTCCTCCCCGTCTTCCCCAGTTTCTTCAATTCCTTCAGGCAAGATTTCCTACTCTCCCTTCTTTTCTTGTAATTTTCTTTGCACAATCTTCTTCTTCTCTCGATTCCGAGCATTTTGATTCCAAATACGCCATATTTCTCAAGAATGTCAGTAATTGCCAGGGCTGTTTGCCTGTGTATCGACTATAAAACATCCAAGAACTGTATTAAAGTTCTTTAAGTTTTGGGGTCCAGTGCCTTTTTGATCTTAGAATCCCTAGAATTCCCTTAACAATCATGTTTGAGATGTCGAAATCAATGGCCACTACTTCGAGCTCTAGCAGTGGAGGCCATCCTTGGTCGAGCAATGACGAAAGGGAAGTGGACGAAATGATTCGTCAGCAAAACTTGATCGAATCGAGCGAAAGGACGGCTCGTGCCGAGATAGGCGAAACGTCCAGTCGGAGGACAGA
>CAMOHE010054959.1:0-18499 GCA_946598075.1 Artocarpus hirsutus | reverse complement strand
ATATTATCTTTAACAGGATGATGGAATAGATTGTCGTTGGATATAAAGCGAATCATGTAAGGAATGTGAGTGATTAAGAAGGAATTTGTCCCTTATTTATCATGAGAAAGATATCTAAAGGTTATCAATATCAGTCTACTTAAGATCGAGAAATAATATGATTAAATAGTATAAGGATGACATAAACCATGCCTTATGTTTAATCAAGGTATCTAGTGACATAAAGAACTTTAATACTTATTGTGGATTAGGTTATATCGGATTATTGACATTCACATAACTTGGGTAATCATAATGTCTTGCTAGAGACCGGTTATGATTTGTGGGCTAGAAATAGAATTATAAGTCCACTACTGACGTTATGTAAACCTACAGGGGGTCACACACTTAGAACAGGTCAAGAACGAATTTTTGGTTAACTGTGTCTAGGTTCGATGAACCTGATAATGTCCAGATTCGACGGACTAGATATGTCTACGTTCATTGAATCTGACATTATTTAGATTATCTGAATCATATTCGAATTATTGACATTATCTAGATTTTCTGAATTAGATTTGAGTTACAGACATTATCTAGATTATCAGAGTCATATTCGAATTATAGTTTACCCTATTAACAATCTGACTCTATCTCGAAGTCAACAGATATATATATATCTGCTTTAGGGTTTTTAGCCGAATTAAGAAGAAAGAAGGTGTTCTATCATTCTAAAAGGGCAAAAAACATTAAAATCCTAAAATTAGAGAGAGTCTTTTAACGCAAAAGAGAGGGTGCTAGCACACCAATTCATTTTTTTTAGAGAGTCTGTTCGTGTGGATACCTATAGAGGGCGTTGCTCTAAGTAACAATGTCTGAATCAGATCCCAAATACTAAAAGCTCGAGTTAGGGTGTCACTGGAGTGAACCCGCTCTCTCCCTTCGAGAATCTTGCCTTTTTGTCACCCCTGGTAAGATTCTATGACTTTCTAATCAATCTAATCGAATTGCATGGATCCTGCGAGGGTTTTGTGGGAATTAATTTTTAATTTTCCGTTGCGTATTTGAATCACAAAATCCAACAAAAACCCAACACTCATGTTCTTAAGATGAAGGGTCATCTTGATCATTTTCAAAAACTTGGTCTTTGGATTAGCCAAGAGTTGGCTATTGACATCATTCTCCAATCTTTGCCAGATGCTTATGATGGGTTCGTTATAAACTACAACATGCATAATATGGAGAAGACTGTTTTTGAGTTACATGGGATGCTTAAGACTTCTGAACAGAACGTCAAGAATACCAAAGATGTTCTGATGGTTAATAAAGGGAAAGGTATAAAAAGGAAAGGAAAGGGTAAGACAAGAATAAGGCTCCCAAGGACATTAAGAAGCCCAAGCCTAACCCCACGCCCAATCTTGAACCTAAGGCTAAACCACTAAAGGAGGGAGTATGCTTTTTCTGCAATGAGCCTGATCATTGGAAAAGAAACTGCATGCTCTATTTGGATGATCTGAAGAAGAAGAAGAGTAGTGCGACTACTCCTTCAAGTATTTATGTTATAGAAGTCAATTTGTCTACTTCTGATTCTTAGGTATTAGATACTGATCTGGATCTCACATTTGTACTAATGTGCAAGGTCTTAAGAGGAGTAGAATCTTGGCTAAAGGTGAAGTGGACCTATGAGTTGGAAATGGAGCAAGAGTTGCTGCTTTGGTTGTAGGAACATATGAGTTGACTTTGCCTTGTGGACTTGTTTTCATTTTAGAAAATTGTTATTATGCACCTGCCATGAGTAGGAATATTATTTCTATTTCTTGTTTGGACAAGGAAGGTTTTGAGTTTATTATTAATAATAATTGCTCCATTTACCGTGATAACATTTTCTATGGATATGCTCCACGAACGAATGGTCTTTATGTTCTGAACATTGAAAACATAAATAAAAAGTCCATCTATAATGTTAATACAAAGAAGTTTAAATCTAAAGATTTAAACGCTACCTATCTTTGGCACTATCGTTTGGGCCATATAAATGAGAAACGCATTTCAAAACTCCATCAACATGGGCTTTTGAATTTATTTGATTTTGAATCATTTGAAGTATGTGAGTCTTGTTTATTAGGCAAAATGACTAAGACACCTTTTACTGGACATAGTAAAAGGGCTAATAACTTATTGAGCCTTGTACATTTTGATGTATGTGGACCATTAAGTTCCACTACTAGAGGAGGTTTTTAGTACTTCATTACTTTCATAGATGATTTCAATAGATATGGCTATGTCTATCTAATGAAACAAAAATCTGAATCTTTTGAAAAGTTCAAAATTTTCAAAAATGAAGTACAAAATCAAGTTGGTAAAAGTATTAAAGCACTTTGATTAGATCGAGGTGGTGAATACTTAAACCAAGAATTCATTAATCTTCTTAGAGATTGTGGGATAGTCTCATAATTAACTCCACCAAGAACACCATAATGGAATGGTGTGTCTGAACGGAGAAATCAAACTTTATTGTGTATGGTTCAGTCTATGATGAGTCAGTCAGATCTTCCAATATCCTTTTGAGGATATGCTCTGGAAACTACTGCGTTCATACTGAACAGAGTTCCATCAAAGGCGATTTAAAAGACACCATATGAGATATGAACCGAGAAGTCTCCTAGTTTGTCTTTTCTTAAGATTTGGGGATGTGAGGCTTATGTGAAGCGTCAAATTTTAGATAAATTGGCACCCAAATCAGATAAATGCCTTTTTGTGGGATATCCTAAAGAAACTAAAGGATATTACTTCTACAATGCTACTGAGAACAAAGTGTTTGTTGCTCAGAATGGTGTCTTTTTAGAAAGAGAATTCATTTCTAAAGAAACCAGTGGGAGTAAAGTTCAACTTGAAGAAATTCAAGAACCACAAAATAGCATTAAACCACCTGTGGAATCTCAACGTGATCAATAAGTAGTTGTTGAGTCTACACAAGTAACTTAAGGATCGAGGAGGTCTAGTAGGACACGTTAGAGCCCTAAGAGATATGGATTTTTTTTAACTGATAATAATGATGTGATGATTGGGGATCAAAATGAGCTCATATCTTACCAAGAGGCCATGAATAGCCCTGACTGTGATAAATGGCTAGAAGCCATGAAGTTAGAGATACAATCCATGTATGATAATCAAGTATGGACTTTGATTGATCCGCCTGATGGTTTAAAGACTATTGGGTGCATATGGGTTTTTAAAAAGAAAACAGACAGGGATGGCAATGTCCATGCCTTTAAGGCAAGACTGGTTGCAAAAGATTTCAAGCAAACACATGGTATAGACTATCATGAAACTTTTTCACCAGTTGTTATGCTTAAATCTATTTGGATTCTTCTCTCCATAGCTGCATACTATGATTATGAGATTTGACAAATGGATGTCACAACAGCGTTTCTTAATGAAAACCTACTTGAGGATGTGTATATGACACAACCCTAGGGTTTTGTTCGTCCTGAGAATTCTAGTAAGGTTTGCAAGCTTCAAAGATCCGTTTATGGATTGAAGCAAGCATCTCGGAGTTGAAATCTTCATTTTGATGAACAATCAAAGAGTTTGGTTTCATTAAAAGTGAAGATGAGCCTTGTGTTTGTAAGAAGGTTAGTGGGAGCACAATAGTATTTCTAATGCTATATGTTGATAACATATTACTCATTGGAAACGATATCCCTACTCTACAAAATGATAAATCATGATTAGGGAATTGTTTCTCAATGAAAGACTTAGGTGAAGCTATCTATATTCTAGGCATCAAGATTTATAAGGATAGATCTTAGAGGCTTATTAGCCTAAGTCATAGTACATACATTGACAAGGTATTGAATAGGTTTAGTATGCAAGATTCCAAGAGAAGATTCTTGCCAATGTCACATGGAATTACTCTCAACAAGACTCAGTGTCCAATGACACAAGATGAGCGAGACTGCATGAATAAGATCCCATATGCTTCCACCATTGGATCTATTATGCATGCAATGTTATGTACTCGACCTGATGTCTCATATGCCTTAAGCATAACTAGTAGAAACCAATCAGATCCAGGTGAAAGTCACTAGATAGCAGTCAAGAATATCCTTAAATATTTGAGAAGAACTAAGGATACATTCTTACTGTATGGAGGAAAGGACGATGAGCTTGTTGTAAGTGGTTACACAGATTCCAGTTTCCAATCCAACAAGGATGACTTTTGATCACAGTCAAGTTATGTGTTTTGTTTGAATGGAGGTGCAGTGAGCTAGAGAAGTTTAAAGCAAGACACCGTTGTTGATTCTATAACAGAAGCTGGGTATATAGCCACCTTAGAAACAGCTAAAGAAGTAGTTTGGATCAAAAATTTTATTACTGGTTTGGGTGTTGTTCCTAGTATATCAGATCAAGTAGACTTGTATTGTGATAATAACAAGGCCATAGCATAGGCTAAGGAACCTAGATCACATCAGCGATCTAAACACATACTCAGGCGTTATCATCTCAATTGAGAAATCATTGAGAGAGGAGACATGAAGATATGCAGAGTACCTACAAATGAGAATGTTGCTGATCCACCAACTAAGCCTCTTCCACAGCCAAAGCATGAGAGTCATACTAGGCCAATGGGTATTAGATACAATATTGATTAGGCCTAGTGCAAGTGGGAGATTGTTAGTGATGTGCCCTAGGCCAATTATGTAATGACCACATTTTGACTTTGTTACATTTGCATTTTATTAATAAAGAGGCATTTTCATTATTTTTTTTTATTCTAATTTCATGAATAGTTAATTCTTCCTAAGATCATCAAGTATATGACTTGATAGTAAAACTCTTAGGTGAAAATTGAATTATATTCTAAATTATCCCTAGTCGGTCATTATTATTGGGATAATAATGAATGAAGACAAGTATGAAGTTTGACTAATGATTAGGTTTTACTAATCATGTGTATGAGATACTAAGTCAACTCATAGATACATATTTGAGAAATGATATATTAGATCGACCCGAGAATACTGCATGGATAATTGTCATAAGTGATTCTCATCACAATAGTATTATCCTAGTCCTCAGACCTGAAATCACCATGGTTTCCTGCATCACAAGTTCTATATTTTGACACAATCTAATATTATCTTTAACAGGATGATGGAATGGATTGTTGTTGGATATAGAGTAAACTTGTAAGGAATATGAGTAATTAAGAAGGAATTTGTCCCTCATTTATTATGAGAAAGATATTTATGGGCCCTTCAATAAGTTAGACTGAAGCAAAATGTATGGCCATACTAGAATGAATTGATAAGGGTTATCAATATCAATCTATTCAAGATCGAGAAATGATATGATTGAATAGTATAAGGATGACATAAACCATGCCTTATGTTTAATCAAGGTATCTAGTGACAAAAGGACCTTAATACTTATTGTGGATTAGGTTGTGTCAGATTATTGACATTCGCATAACTTGGGTAATTATAATGTCTTGCTAGAGGCTGCTTATGATTTGTGAGCTAGAAACATAATTTCAAGCCCACTACCAACGTTATGTGAACCTATAGGGTAGCACACTTAGAACAGACCAAAAACAAATTTGGGTTTATTGTGTCTAGGTTCAATGAACTTGATAATGTCCAGATTTGATGTACTAGATATGGCCAGGTTCATTGAATTTGACATTATCTAGATTCTCTGAATCATATTCGAATTACAGTTTACCCTAGTTTAAATCTAACTCTATCTTGAAGTCAATAAACATATATATATATATATATCTAGTTTTAGGGTTTCTAGCGAAATTAAGAAAAAAAGGCGTTCTCTTATTCTAAAAGGCGAGAACATTAAAAACCCTAAAATTAGAGAAAGAGTCATTTAACGCAAAGGAGAGGATGCTAACACACCAATTCGTTTTTAAGAGAGTCTGTTCATGTGAATACCTATAGAGGACATTGCTCTAAGTAACAATATCTGAATTCGATCTTGAATACAAAAAGCTCGAGTTAGGGTGTCACCAGAGTGAACCCACTCTCTTCCTTCCAAAAATCTTGCCCCTTTTGTCATCTTGGTAAGATTCAATGACTTTTTTATCAATTTAATTAAATTGCATGGATTCTACAAGGGTTTTGTGGGAATTAATTTTAATTTTCTGCAGCTTATTTGAATCACAAAATCCAACAATACCAACCTTATTCACTTTCTTAGGTAGTGGTGGTGGCTCATGTTAGTTTTCAAACTGTTGAAAGTTTAGCCACCATGTTTGAATTTAAGGCTTTTGCAGCTTAAGGAGTTTTATTGACTAAAGCTCCTCTACTTGCAACATCAATCATGCTTTGGTCCATTAACATAAGTCCTCTATAGAAGTATTGGATGAAAAGTTGCTCACTAATTTGATGATGGGGACATCATACACACAATTTCTTGAATCGTTCCCAATACTAATAAAGGGATTCTCCACTACATTATCAGATGGAACATATTACCTTCCGAATAGTTGTCACTTTGGATGCGGGAAGTACTTTTCTAGGAAGAGCTTTATCATGTCATTCCATGTTGTGATGGTATTGAAAGGTAAATAGTAGAGCCATTCCTTAGCAGAATCTACTAGTGAGACAAGAAAGGCCCTAAGCTTGATTTACACTTTGAATATCCCAGTTGCTCTCATGCTTGAACATACCACATGGAATTCCTTAAGGTTCTTGTGTGGGTCTTTTCTTGAAAAGCCGTGAAATTAAGGAAGGAGATGTACTAGCCCCCAACTTAAGTTCAAATGGAGTAGCAATGGTGGGGAACTCTATGCATAGCAGTTGTTGATTAAGAACTAGAGCTGCCAACTCCTTAAGTGTTTGGTTGTTTGCTGCTATTACTTCTTCTTCCTGGAGGTGCATTGAGTCTTAGGAAGAATTATAAGATGATGGAGGGATGAAATTGGTTCACACTTGATGTTGGTTGATGATTCCACAAAATTTCTAATCCATTGAAGTCATTCATCAACTTCTATGCCAGAAATTCAGTGCATAAACCTAAAAGCAAGGAAAGTACAAAGTAAAACAAAAAGAAAATTAACAACAAATTAATTAAGTAATAAATTCTCGACAACGGCGCCAAAATTTCGTAAGCCTCAAAGGAAGCACCAAATTAAATTTTACTTAAATATAGTCGTTATTGAGTATAATGATGAATAAGAGTCGTTCCTGTAGAAGATTGATTTTAGTTAATAAGTTATTAATTTTTACTAGTAAATAAAAAGGGGTTTTTGAATTAGTTAACTAAATTACTAAAAATAAAGAAACAAAAATAAATAAATAAATGAAAAAGATGCTAAATTCATTAGATTGTAAATAATAATAATAAAATTGGTTAAGGGGTCATTCGTCATCATAAAACATACATTATGAATCATATCTGAATTATCCCCAATTTCCCTTTGAAACTAATTAACCATAAATAGCAATAGGCTCTATTACCCTAATCTTTCCTTAGTTCATTGTTAAATAAAACAAGCTCTTTATTTAATCTATTTCTCTTAAACAACCTAGAACAAGCTCTCTAGATTTAATCTAATAGAAGCATTAGGTTGGGAAAGATTGGTTGATTTAAGCAACAAACACACTAGCTCATTTCATTTAACTTAGGTTATGTTTCACATCACAATTAACGAAAATCTCTTGTAATCTTACTCTGCAATTTGCTACTTGTCATTAGAGTTTTAGGACAATCATGGATCAAGAATTCTTATCTAGCAATAGATAATTATCCTACCTCATTTGGTTGGCCAATCATACAAAATAAAATAAAAATTATAAACATGAAGAATGCAGAAGAATATACAGAATTTCAATTAAAAATTAGGAAACAATTCAAAAAGTAAATTACAATGCATGAAAAAATAAAATAAACACATATTCAAAGTTCAAAAGGAATAAAGAAAACGAAAAACTCGTTAACGATCTTGAAGAAATCTCACTTAAATGAATCTTCTTGAGCTTTAAGAGAATTCCCCTTTCTCTTCTCTTTTTTTATAAAAGATGGCTTCAAAACCTAGGAAAACTGATAAAAACTTATGTGTTTTGTGTTCCTAAGTGGGGTATTTATAGGTTTGCACTTGGAGTATGAAAAGGGGGAAGTTGGACCACTTTCTAGGTCAAAAATAGAGTCAAAATCTGAAAAGGCACATAGGAGAGCAATTTTCCTTTTGTGGCCACATGCTGGGCCCCAACAACAGCATGTGGGTAGCATGGGGTCTGCGGGAGCATAGTTGGGCCTATGTAGGTGTGCAGTTGGTATAGCTGGAGGAGTCAAGGCAAGCCTAACATATATGAGGGGGCATGGCTAACTCTACATGGGCTCGCGACTGGTGCAAGGTGTAGGCTAGGGCGATCTTCTAGCATACTAGGGTAGGCCTCCTTCAATGGGGGTGCATAGCTGGCTCATAGGCATGGCCTAACTTGGCTGGAATGCGGATGTTGTCCCCAGATGACTTCAAAATGAATAAATGCAATTCTTAAACTCCAAAATCCTCTTTTTCCATCTACTTTTCATCTCCATACCTCAAAACACCTACAAAATAGAAATCACATATAAGACACGAAATACTCAAGAATAAAGCAAAGATACATGGGAAAATTAGTTAGAAAATTATAACAAATTAAGCACTTGTGATTGACTTTTTTGCATTTAGGATTAGTACTTGAGAAAGGAGGATTCAAAATGTGGGTTTAGGAAATGCAACCTTGAGAATTGTAGAGTTAGGAGACCTATGATTTTCTGTCTGGCTAGTTAATAAAACTTTCTTAATGAACTCTCAATAATTGATTTTAAATAAGGATATTGGAATTAATTATTTTGGGTAATCCTCAATTGAGTACTTAGAAGAGGGAAAATTGACATAAGGCCCCGATATTCTAAAAACCAAAAACCAAAAAACAAAAAACAAAAAAAAAGCCACTAAATTTTTTATTCAAGAATATTTGTTGGCCACAAAATTGATCCTTTCAACTCTCACAATTCACAAGTAGGGCCCTCTAATCTGCTTCCATGTGGCAAAATAATTGGCATACATTGCTTCCCACCATCCATTTGATCAAATATTAAGACCACAATTCAAATAATATATCAATGTTAGAATTAAATATCCTAATTCTAAAAATAATCCTCGTGGGAATGATATCCATACTTTGATACACTTAATTACTTACACGACCCATGCTTGTTATTTTATTTATTTTATTTGTATTATTATTATTATTATTATTATTATTATTATTATTATTATTATCTCTTCCATTTATCTATCTTATCTCATATAAGTATGTTAAATAAGTGATAGGGTGCTCAAATGATAAGTTGGAGGAATTTTGGGATAAAAAACATAGTCAAAAATTCAAAATTCAAATGTCTAAAGCAAGAACTCTCGCTTAACTAAAGAAACACTTGAAACTCTTTATCCGAGTCATCGGATCAGCCTTTAGGCTATCAGACGTGCACGTGCACCACATGCTCGCCAACATCACTTCTAGCATTAGAAGTAGTAGCACCTAACCAATCGTGACTTTCCACGCATCCTTGATGTCAGCCTACTAACCATTAGCTCTCAATCTATTGCTTTGCGTCTTCTGCCTATTCCAGTGCACCAACGTTCTCCTCCAATAGTTGCTCGCCACATGCCGCTTTTGCCCAACATCCACTCCATAGCCGCCATGTGTCTTGCATGCTTGACACCCTAAATCAGGCTCTTTTTCTCTCTCTTTGGTGGTTGGAAGGTAAAAATATAAAGGGGAGAACATGCCCAGCCTCCATTTTTTAATAAAGTGCCCAAAACCCATTTAGTGGGGAATATGGAGCTGATTCCAATGAAAGAAATAGGAAAAAAAAAAGAAAAGAAAAAATAAATAAACAAATAGTTTAGTGTCAGTTTTATTTTTAATTTTAGCTAGTTTATTTTTCTTTCAAAGCACCATTAGAGAACACTTTTGGAGCTACAAAAAGAGAAAGAAGAAGATTTAGGAAGAAAAAGCAACTTAGAGTTTTTCGTGATCTCCTTCTCATTTTTATTTTTCTTATCTTTTGTACATTCTAAAAATGCTTGAATATTGGTTTGTGTTTTTAGCTTCATTTTTTATTATGTGTAATTAAATTTCTTAGTCTAGAGGGCTATGGACCCAAGTTGAGATTGTGTTTGGATTCTTGCCTTGGATTAATCCAACTTGATTTCCATTTTGTATTTATTTGTGTTTCCTTGAGCTTAATGCCTCTAATTGATTGATCACCAATTAGGTAACTTTACATTTAGGATTAATACTTTGGAAAGGAGGAAATACAACCTAAAGAATTGAAGAGTTTAGAGACCTATGATTTTCTTTGTGGCTAATTATTAGAACTTGCTTAATCAGCCCTTAATAATTGATTTTGAATAGGGATATCAGAAATAATTATTTCGTTTATTGTTCAATTGAGTACTTGGCGAGAAAAGAATTGAAATATATTTGTTCTATGCCAATAAATTGGCGAGATTAATTTGTTAATAATCTAGGCAATTACTAATCATAAAAGAAACTTAGTGCAATAGATTCTCCACAACCGTTTTGTTATCGTTTATTTTCATTTTAGTTTTAAGTTTTCATTTTCATTTTCATTTTCATTTCTTTTATTTTTATTTTATTTAAATTTTGGCTATTCAAATAATTTTAGAGTTAATCTAATTATAGTATTTAACTAAAATCCTCGTGGAAACGATATCTGCATTATGGTGCACTTTATTACTTATACGACCCATACATTTGCGAATTTCGCAAATAATTTTTTAGCACCGTTGTGTGTTTGTTTAATTATAGTTAATATTGATACTAATTAGCTCTAGGATTAATTTGGATATTTTTATTTGTTTTTTATTTTTTGTCTTTTATTTTGTTTTAGTGTCTTTGTTTGAGGTAGTTGGAGATGTTTCATCAGCAAGTCCTTTTGAACTTTGTTCAACAAGATTTGGAACCATTTTATAGTACTTGGTGGAGATATAAAGAATCGTTGTGAACATTCCCATATCATGATTTGTCAGGTCAACTTCACATCTTCCTTAATGGCTTGAGCGACGTTATAACAAGAAATGCAGTGGAATGTAGAAATGGTACCACCATTCTCTACCAACTATTTGTCGATGACGCATACTACATGCTGGAAGATATGACAGACTACAATTATTAGGATTCAAGTTGTTCAAGAAACAATCATGGCTGGGGGAACAATTCCAATTTGAAGGAGCCGTGAGTTGATGTAACACCCCGAAATTTATTAAATGTCATTAGAATGTAAAATGGTGGATTAGTGTGCCATAACAAGTATTTTAAACCTAACTTGATTATTTTGTGAAATTTCTAAATTTGGTGTTATTTAATTGTTTTAAAAATTTTAATTACTCTTGATTAATTTTAATTGTTATTTTAAATTTTAATAAAATGATTTGTTAAATACCAAGTAACTTTTATTTGAAAACAGTGTGTTGTTGTTGCAAATGGTTTTGTGCAACTAATTTTCTCTCTCTCCCTCTATTTATATCTCACTTCTCTCTCTCTCTTCCACATTTTCTCTCTCTCCTCTCACGCTCATCTCTCTCGCTTTCTCTTCCTCTCTCTCGGTTTCACTCTCTCTCTCATTCTCTCTCAAAATTTTTGAAACAAAATTTGATTTCAAGCTTCGGGATTATGGATAGAAGGCTCGAAAACAAGATTTAGCAACCACAAACTCGATTTAAGGCTTCAATTCAAGGTTAGTTTCTAAATTTTAAAACTTTTTCAATTTTTTAAATTTTCTTGCATTTTAAAATCTAAGCATCTAAGCTTAGAAAACCTTCAATTTAGGTTAGATGAACTTATATTACCTAGAATACAAACTTCGTTTCATCAAAAACGGATTTGAAATAAGATTTTTCATTTTTCTCAAATTTTTTTCAATTTCGGAATTTTTCAAAAATCTTGTTTAAAACTTGTTTTAATGCATTGAAAAGTAATCTATTATATTTTTCTATTGATTATGATCATTACCCATGCTTGAGAATTGAGAAAACAGGTTGAAATTGACGATTTGGGCTCGGGGAGGCTGAGACCCATGCTTGAAAAATTCTAAAATTTTTCCAGATCGGCAGGCCGAACTTCGTGTTTGACAGGTCAGATTCAAAAGTTCGACAGGCCTGATTCAACCGACCGACAGGCCAAACCTAGAAAAATTTGACCGACTAGACTTGGACCTCCGACATGTAGTTCGGCCGGCCAAACAAGGGTGACCGACAAGCCAACCGGGCATGGTGAAATTTTGTGATTTCTCACCCGTTTTCACTATTTTGAACCCTGATTGAAATTCTATCTTTATAAAATGATTTCATAAACCTAAATGGCACACTAGGACACCATGAGATGATTTAATAACCTAAGATATCTCAGGTTGATACTAATAGACCTAGTTTTCATTTAAGGTTGTGCGTGGATCAGCGGAGCAACGTATAGCGGGCCGAGATTACGGTGTGGGACACCGGCAGGAGTATTGAGGTAGGACTTCTACCTCTTCTTTGGTAGCCAGTTTTAAATGTTTTGGGCTCAAGTGAATTTTTAACAAAAATGTTTTCAATGACTGGTTGAAAAAGGATCTTTATTTACTGATTTCATAAATGGTAGAATTGAGGTGATTTTTATAATAAACCTCATAATGAATGTAAATGATCATATTTGGTAAAAAGAGATTTTAATAATCATAAAGAGATATATGTATGTATATATTTTAGGGCATGATGCCATATCAGAGATCGGGTCGTATAGTTTGCGACCTTGGGGGCAGGTCCCGAAACCCAGCTGGGCTACTACGGTGGTGAATTACATATGTTTGCCCAGGAAAAGAAAATGTTATTCTTTCTGGTCGACCTATAAAATTATTTTGGTAAGAAAGGTCTTTATTGGATTCTTACTTCCACATTTATTTAATTGATTAATTATTTATTCATTTATTTGTTTATTTATCTGTTGCTCATTTAAGTTCATTTTCTAAATGTTTATTTGATTAATGAAACTTCCTTTTAAAGAATTAAATGTTTTAAATAAATAGTCATACTGAGCCTTTCGTTCACATTTTATTTATTTTAAAATCTTACCCCTAGGTGGATATCAGCTTAGGATCGGAAAGGAGTCCGCTGTCTGGACTTGCGACCAGTAGAAGATTTTAATAGGTTGTATTATAGCAAAACAAGACATGTAAATTCTTAACTTTCTCTCTTCTCTTGGACTGTGGTTGTATTGTAATATTGTCAGTACTGTGTGTGTGCACAAGATGTGGGCCAGTGGGACCCATTCTCGGCTCACCTTATATTTTTATTATTTTTATTATTCCTCATTGTTTATTTTATTATTTCATTTGTTCAAATAATTATAACTGTTTGTTTAAGTAAATGATTTTAAAATTATTACATTTTTATTAATAAAATTGATTCTAAAACCTAATTTTTAAATAAATCCTTACTAAATTAACTTAATTAATCCACCACGTCACCTTCCGTGTCCCGGGGCGTGACAGAATGGTATCAGAGCTCAAGGTTATGAACCTTGGGAATTGTGCACACATAGGTACGACAATAAAATACCACTGACAGTCTAAAATTTTGTTTTCAGAAGTGAGGGAATGGCACCTAGACAACGCTCGACAATTGATGCCGAGTTCAAAAATGATGAGGGCATGATGAGGGCTATGTTTGCTACATTCTGGCAGATGGCAACTAGGGCAAGGCCGGATGATTCCAAGGCTAGTCGTCGACATAATATTGGTTAGATTCGATCGTAAAGCATCTGGATACTCTCAGTGTGCCAATGGAGTATCGTGTGGAATTTGCGGTATATAAGTTTGAAGGTGGTGCTAACACTCGGTGGAAGCAAGCAAAACGCTTGGAGAACAATGGTAACATCAATTGGGATAGATTCGAGGAGCTATTCTATGATCGGTATTTTTCGCAGGGATACAGGGATCAAAAAGCGACAAAATTCTATAGGTTGCAGCAAGGCGATAATCAGTTCGAGAATATGAAGCAAAGTTCAATTAATTGGCTAGGTTTGCTCCCTCTACAGTAGCATCAGAGCGTGAGAAGTGCATCAAATTTCAAGACAGACTAAAGGCCCCTATTCGATGGTAGGTAGTTACTTTGCGACTCAGAAACTTGGGTGAGCTTGTGTCATCAGCAATATCAGTGGTGAATAATTACACACAGTATTGTGAGAATCGAGCTAAGACATCAAGAGGACCACCATGGAGCAGTAGGAGGAGCATCAGTAGTCGACCAACTCCGAGAAAGAACAAGCAGGGTGGCGTGAACAGCGACAGTAGCAGTTCATCCAACAGCGGGCGCAGCAACTCCTACAGCTTCCGTTGCCATTATTGCCAGTAGCCAGGACACATTAAGAGGAATTGCCTGATCAGGAATGCTCACCTAGGATTTCAGACTGGAGAAGGAGCTAGTCGTTAGCCTCAGCTTTAGACTTTACCTCAGCCTCAGCAATACCCTTAGCTTTTATTCCATCAGTCCTTTTCTCAACAACTACCATATTCAGCGCAAGGACACCAACCGTAGAACTTTCAGCATAATATCCCTCAGTACCGAGCGTTGAGTACAGCCAGCGTGTAGTCGCCATCATTGTAGCAGTATCGACCAGTTAACCCAGGACCTAGCAGTGTTGGTAGAGGAAAAGGGAAAGCTCCAGTACAGGTTCATATGATGACACCAAGAGTTCAGATGTTCAGACTAGTAACGTAGTTGTCGATGGTACGATTATGGTTTCTTAGTCTTTAGCACACGTGTTATTTGATACTGGTTCCACTCATTTTCTCATTTCGAGCTCTTTTGTACATGCCTTGGGATTAGAGATAGAAGAAACTGATGAACCCATAGTTATAGCCTCACCCTTGGGGTGGGTGTGTGTGAATAATGTTTGTAAAGCTTGTATAATAAAGATTCAATACTGTTGAAACCCCATATAGGGGCGTTACACCATGAGTTCATATGATGTAATCCTAGGAATGGATTGGTTATCTAGATACAGTGCAGTAGTGGACTGCCAACTTAGGAAAGTAACCCTAGTGTCCGATAAGGGAACGGTGATCACTTACCAGGGTGGTGGTGATCAATTGATGAGTAAGCGTCTCGTAAGAGCATGTCTCAGAGAGCGAAAGAACGTAGTTTGTTATGCTATCCTCATGAATTTGGACAGAGAGCCCAGTGCTTCGAAAGGACGTGCAGTGATTCTAGTGGTAGATGAATTTGAGGATGTCTTCCCCGACAAGCTACCAGGATTACCACCGCATCAGGAAATCAAGTTTGGTATTGAATTGTTTCCAGGAACAGCACCGATTCTATAGCACCTTACCGGATGGTGCCGGCAGAAATGAAAGAACTTAGTAAACAACTTCAGGAGCTTGCTGATAAGGGATACATCAGGAATAATACATCATTGTGGGGAGCACCGGTTTTGTTTGCAAAGAAGCATGATGGAACCTTTAGGTTGTGTATAAATTATCGACAGTTGAATCAGGTCATAGTGAAGAATAAGTATCCTCTGCCCAGGATTGACAAGTTATTTGATCAGTTGGGAGGCTCGCGGTACTTCTCAAAGATACACTTGAGGTCAAGATATCATTAACTCAGGATTAAGGAAGAAGACATTCCTAAGACAGCTTTTAGGACTCGGTATGGACATTTTGAATTTCTGGTGATGTCATTTGGATTGACAAACGCTCCAGCAGCCTTTATGGATTTGATGAACAGGATATTCAAGCCTTACTTGGACCAATTCATGATCGTTTTCATTGACGACATCTTGGTTTATTCTAAGACTTGGGAGGAGCATGAGCAGCATCTCAGGATCGTGCTTCAGACTTTGCAAGAACATCAGTTGTATGCCAAAAAGGAAAAGTGTGAGTTCTGGTTAACAGAGGTCAAATTTTTAGGTCATGTCATCTCCGAGCATGGTATCTTAGTGGATCTGTCAAAGATAGAAGCCATAGTGGATTGGGAACGACCGAGAAATGTGGTAGAGATCCGCAGCTTCTTGGGACTTGCAGGATACTACAGGAAATTTGTGAAGGACTTCTTGAAGGTAGCAGCACCGTTGACAAGATTTATTAGAAAGAATGTCAGGTTCAAGTGGAACGAAGAATGTGAGTTCACTTTTCAAGAATTGAAGAATCGGTTGACTTCAGCACCAATGTTGATTATTCCTAGTAGCGACGAGCCGTACGAGGTTTATACAGATGCTTTAGGACGTGGACTCGAGTGTGTGTTAATGCAGCATGGATGCGTGGTAGCATATGGATCGAGACAGTTACGACCTCACAAACGAAATTACCCTACTCATGATCTAGAGCTCGCGGCCGTGATTCATGCATTGAAGATCTGGAGATGTTATTTGTATAGAGCGACATTTCAGGTTTTCTCTGACCACAAGAGCTTGAAGTATTTGTTTACTCAGAGGGATTTGAACTTGAGGCAGTGAAGATGGATAGAATACATAGAGGATTATGATTTCGCGTTGCAGTATCATCCCGGGAAAGCTAATGTCATTGCGGGTGCACTCAGTCAAAAATCTTTAGGGATACTTGCATGTTTGGCTCTTGAAGATTGGAAAAGGGATGCGACAATAAGTGAGTTTCGGCTATAGTATCATGAAGACTACGATCGCATTTCGGTGTACCACATATAGACGACCCCAGCTCTTATTCAGATGGTGAAGCAGAATCAATGGCAAGACCAGCATCTTCAGGGAATCTGGACCCGAATTCAGAACGGAGAGCAGTTCAAAGAATGGAGGATACATGCGGATGGATCATTGTACTTCAGGGAGCGTCTTGCAGTTCCAGCAATTGTAGAAGTAACAAAGGCCATCATGGACGAAGCTTATGGGTCTCAGTTTGCCATTCATCCAGGAAGCACGAAGATGTATCGTGACTTGAAGAGGCACTATAGGTGGAGAGGTATGAAGAAGGACATTCGATAGTATGTGGCCAAATGTACGATTTGTCTTCAGGTGAAAGCCGAGCATCAAAAGCCAGCAGTTCAGCTTCAGCCAGTTCCTATTCTAAGGTGGAAATGGGAACACGTGACGATGGATTTTCTTACCAGATTACCAAGGACGGAGCAGTGGCACGATGCGATTTGGGTCATGGTCGACAGGCTAACGAAGTCAGCTCATTTCATTCCGTTTAGATCGACATGTTCGAGGAGGATTCTCAGGGAATTGTATATGCAAAACATAGTGCGGTTACATGGAGTTCCTTTGTCCATCACATCAGATAGGGATACCAGGTTTAATTCCAAATATTGGAGGAGCTTTCAAGAGGCCATGGGTACAGATGTGAACTTCAACACAGCATTTCATCTTCAGACCAATGGGCAATCTGAGCGGGTCATTCAGGTTCTCGAAGACATGTTACGTGTGTGTGCATTAGACTTTGGCGGGAACTGTAAGAAATACCTACATCTAGTGGAGTTTGCATACAACAACAGCTATCAATCGAGTATTGGTATGGCACCGTTCGAAGCATTATATGGACAACCGTGTCGATCGCCAGTGTGTTGGGCTGAACCGGAAGATAGAGTTACTCTTAGGCCAAATGAGATTCGTGATAGCAACGAGAAGATCGTCGTGATTTAAGACCGACTGAAAGCAGCTCAGAGTCGACTAAAGAGTTACACAGATAGAAGATGTCGACCCTTAGAATTTGAAGTTGGAGACTTTGTTCTTTTGAAGGTACCGCCTCGCAAAGGCATTTCGCGATTCGGGGTAAAAGGAAAACTCGTGTCAAGATATGTTGGACCGTTTGAGATTACCCAACGTGTTGGTGTGGTTGCTTATCTACTCAACCTTCCTTCAAAACTTTCACATGTTCACAACGTATTTCATGTGTCAATGCTTCGAAAGTGTCCACTTGAGTAGGATAAGATCGTTTTGTTCCAGAACGTACAGGTTCAGGAAGACACGACGTATGAAGAAGTGCCAATCCAAATCATCAATCGTAAAGTGATTAGCTTGCACAGTCATGAGATCCCATTAGTTAAGGTCGTGTGGTAGCATTATGGGGTTGATGAAGCCACTTGGGAATTAGAGTCGAGTATGCAGGAGTTGTATCCGCATTTGTTTTGTTTTTGAATTGATTTGTAAATTTCGAGGACAAAATTTCTTTTAGGGGTGGAGAGTTGTAACACCCCAAAATTTATTAAATGTCATTATAATGTAAAATGGTGGATTAGTGTGCCATAACGAGTATTTTAAACCTAACTTGATTATTTTGTAAAATTTCTAAATTTGGTGTTATTTAATTGTTTTAAAAATTTTAATTACTCTTGATTAATTTTAATTGTTATTTTAAATTTTAATTAAATGATTTGTTAAATACCAAGTAGCTTTTATTTGAAAACAGTGTGTTGTTGTTGCACATGGTTTTGTGAAACTAATTTTCTCTCTCTCCCTCTATTTATATCTCACTTCTCTCTCTC
>CAMOHE010054956.1:0-19407 GCA_946598075.1 Artocarpus hirsutus | reverse complement strand
TATTTCTATTAGATGACAGCCAGCAAAGTCAGATTTTAGGGCTTAATTTCGCATGGGAAAGCACCAATTAAGGGATTTTCTAAGTCAACATTCGATTAGGGATTCTTTTGGGCTGAAAATCGTTCCTATATAATTGTAAACACTTTGTCATTCTAATTGGAATAAATCAGATCATTATTCATGAATTTTGGTGAGATTCTTTTTGTGTTCTTCTTATTTTCTTAAGAGGACTCTTTGAACTTATCAAGATTAATCTTGTGGCGTTCAACAAATAGACTTATCATCTAGAATTTAAGTGTTCTTGCAAATTCTAGGTGTGACGTCTTCCTATCTGTGGTTCTTGGTTTGTGTCTCTTTAGATTATGGGTCAAGGCTCAACAAACGTGTGTCTTAAGGGATTAGGGGTTCAATTCCAGATTAGGTGTCGGGTCTTGTCGCGTTAGTCGGCGGGGTTCATATCATAAATTAATCTAAGATCTTTGTACCTCTTGTAGACTAGAAACTACACTTTTGAAAAACAAATTTACTTAGAACTGCTATGTGAGAATCTAACCAAAATGGCCTCAATTAACTGGACTTCTTTGCTTTTTGCTTTTCAACGATCATAATGTAAGTGGACATATGTTGTTCAATCTTCCTGTTAGTAACATCTCCTTCTTTCCACAAGAAAAACCATGAGTTATTATTCTAAATGTTAGACAATAACCCTATGGGAGTTACAGAGTTTCTTTTACTTAAAAACTCTCTCTAAATCTCTCAAGTGACCTAAATGATAATAGGAACACATTTCCAATTTATATTGGCTGGTAGGACATTTTTCCTTATTAGATTTAGCCTCAAAATATGTTTTAGCATCCAAAACGAGGAGCTAAAATGCAGGAAACATGTTCTCTAAAAAACTACGGAGGTGGTCAACTGCCCTATGCTAGGGGTAATCAACTACGACGTCGCAGCTAGCATGGCAGCGCGTTTTTCTAGCTTCCAAAAGTTATGAGATTCAACCGTTTTGAACCAATTGGATAATTGCTACTTTATTTTATTTGGGTATCTTTTATAGAGCTATAGTTTTAATTCAAATCACTCAATCAAAAAATTATTTGATTAAAATAATCATATATAGATTGTAACAAACAAATTTTTCAGATTGTTATTAAATGTTCTTTTGAGCTTAATTAACTTTAATAAAGTCATGAAAAAATACAAACTTTTTTTCAAAAAGCTTTTAATTCATATTAATTCATTTAATAAAACCACAGTTGTTCACAAAAGGGTTTATAACACTTACTTGTCTTACATCTCATATCATATCATACTTAATATTTTCTTTCAAAACAACATATTCTAAAATATTTAATATACAACGAAAATATTCCTATGGTGGTATCCATACCTTTGACTATGTAATTGCTCATCCACCCTCGCCAGCTCAACAATGATTCTATTTTGTCCTCCTGGCGTGATTTCTTATAGCATGAAATAACTAGGTGAACTATTGCGCAGTAAGTCCAAACATAGCCCACAAAATTGTTTTTAATTTATATGCATGATCCATTTATGCTTACTTATTAACTTTAATTATTCATTTTATATCCTTAACTTAATAGGGCCTAAGCATTCGTATCAAATGCATACAAGGTTCATGGTAACGTAGAGACCGTAACATAACTTAAAATTCCCTTTAAGTCAGGAGGTTAGTATGGCACTTTATAGAAACATATCATTTATGATGCCTTATTAACTTTTAATAATTGCATAACAAATGCTTACTATTAAAGAAAATAAAAATGTTTTTGGAAACCTTTTTGTCCATACTATAGGTGGGGTTTGAAACTTGGAATTTGCACTACACTTGCCCAATTTTCCTGTTTTCTTCATTATCTGTCCAAGCGTCCTACTTGGACAATTTATCATCATTATCTAATTTACTTATTATTGAACTATATGCTGATAACAAGGCCTAAACATTAAATTACTAAATCTGATTATTAGACGGTTATCTAGAAACTTTAGCATTATGGAACTTATTTCTTTTATTTCTCGATGCCTTTTCATCACTAACAAAATAGGGGGAAATTTCTAGTAAGGGGCATTTTTTTAATTCGGACGTTTTAGGGTCCGTTCGAGTCATTTCGTAAAAAAAAAAAAAGTCTTTTTGCTCTTGATGGGTCTTAGAAAACTTTTCAAGCTCGCTTTTGTTAAAAACTTGCATTTTGTTACTTATTGACAATAGGGCAAGAAAAATGAGGTGTCGATTTTATTTTTGTGATAAAAACCCATTTTAATAAAACTTTACGATTTTAACCTGGACTGTGAAAATTTTGACGATTTTACCCTTAGGACAAAAAATGATAATGTTATACCGTTGGGCTCAGTTTTTCAAAAGGATTAGATTTCTCAAAAGTACCTAAGTCAAAATTGTTTTTTTTTAAATGTTTTATTATTTTTGAAATTTCATGATTACAAAATTATAAAATTCGTAACTCATCAATCGTGCTGAATTTTCGCAAGTCTTCTATAATGCTTAATAGTTTCAATGAGTTCTACAACTTTTTTTATTTTAACTTTGTAAAATTCAGGCTACAAAGTGGGGTTTCTAGCCCTTTTCAAACCTATCCCAAAAATTTTAAGCTTTTCAATTTAATCCCTATAGAATTTTATAAAACTTTGTTCATAAAAGTTGTAACCCTCACTCTTTTGGGCAGACCTTGTATTTTTTCTAGAATTTAGGTTGGCTCAAAGTCCAATGAAATCACTATTTTTGGTAAAAACATAAAAACTTTATTAAAGAGCAAAGTCTTTCAAACTAGGTTTTGAGCAAATAAAACCCCAATTTATACTCATCAAACATCATCCTCATGCATATAGCAAATACATACTCATGCCATAGTTTCCTTTTAATATGCCATAGTCTATACTTTGATTATTAAATCCAAAACCCCAAGAAGAGGAACATAACTTCTAAAGTAAAGTCTAGGGTTTACCTAAGGAGTTCTTTTGTGAGCTTTGTGATCCTCTACAAAGAGCTTGACCTTATCTGTTTCCCTTGACATAGATCATGGCAAAACCCCCATCAATATCTTTCCACAAAACTATGAATTCCCTAAAAAAATATAGAGAAAATTCTAGGGTTTATCTTCCAAAACTTGTTCGTCTTGAGCTAACACTTGAACTTTGCTTGGAAGATGGATATTTGTGGTTTTGTTTTGTAAAGAAAGTGATTGAGAAAGCAATACAGGGCTCCCAGTTTTGGGAAGGAAGAAGTGAGGTATTTTGGTTCTAAGTGTGCATGAAAAATGATGAAACCAAATGTGATCTTTTTCCACCTTTGATGACTCATTAGACCTAGTAATCACTTAAGCCTTTTTTGTGAAAATTTGGCTTAAAAGCCATGGTAGAAAACTAGCCACCACTAGGGTGAATGTGGCAAAATTCCATCCTTTGGGGGGGCACATTATGGTGGGTCCTATAACTTTTTACACAATATAATTTTACTTTACGCTGTATTTTTCTTATACTGTCAGTATAAAAGTAAAACAATTTCTACTTTAGCAGTCTAAAATGTACTAACTTACTTTTTGCTTACTTTATCTAATCCCAACATAGTCTTTCATATATCTATGTTTGTATTTTCTTGATTTAATTACACTACACTATGTACCTTTTTACTTTTGCATCTCTTTTTTTGTATTGTATTTCATTAACTGATGGATTATAGATACAAAAATCTTTACTGGTTTAAATTGACTGGCAATAGACAATTTTTATCCTGTTTTGAATTATGGCATGATTTTTTACTTTAATTAATATATTTATTTTTTTATTAATTTATACCCAAAATTATAATTAATGTGATATAAATTTCACCTTAAGAGTATTTTACAAATTTTGAGCATTCCACTTTGCAAAATTTACATATTAAAAATATTGTAAATTGCACTAAATTTGCAAACATAATGCACATTAATATTATCCCTAAACAATTTACATTTTATTGCATTTATACAAAATATGATTTATCGAAGAAAATTTATTATTTAAATCTAAATTAATTCTAAATTTAAATTAATAAATTTTCTCAGATATTACAATCTACCCTTCTTGAAAATTTTTGTCCTCGAAAATTAAAACAGTTTTGGGTAGTTCTTTCTCGTATCATTATCTCGCTCCTAGGTTGTTTCCTCTACCTGTTGATTTCACCATAAGACGTTAACAAGTGGTTTATTCTTGTTTCTCAATTCTTTCTCTTCTCGTGCTAGAACTTGGATTGGTTTCTTCTTATAGAATAAATCCTCTTGAAGCTCAATTGGCTTATGTCGAAGTATGTGTGATGGATCCAATACAAATTTCTTTAACATTGATAAATGAAATACATTGTGCACAAATTCTAGTTCAGAAGGTAATGATAACTTGTAAGCAACATTACCTACTATTTCCAGAATCTCATATGGTCCAATGTATCTTGGACTCAATTCCCCTTCCTTCTAAAAACAGGCAGCCTCTTAGTGCTCTTTCAATCACTTTGTTCAAAAAATAAAACCACAAAAATCCATCTTCCAAGCAAAATTCAAGTATTGGCTCAAGACCAACAAATTTTGGAAGGTAAACCCTAGACTTTTCTCTATTTTTTTAAGGTTTTCATGGGTTTATGGAAAGATATTGATGGGGGTTTTGCCATGATCTATGTCAAGGGAAATAGACAAAGTCAAGCTCTTTGTGGAGGATCATAGAGCTTACAAAAAAAAAAAAAAAAAAAAATCTTTATAAAAACTCTAAGCTTTACTCTAGAAGTTATGTTCTTTTTTGCTGGGGTTTTGTATGCAATAATCAAAGTATCGACTATAGCATATTAAAAGGATATGATAACATGATTATGTCATTTGTTATATGCATGATAATAATGTTTGATGAGTAGAAACTAGGGTTTTATGTGTTTAAAACCTAGTTTGAAAAACTTTGCTCTAAAACAAAGTTTTGATGTTTTTAACAAAAAATGTTTTTGTTGGACTTTGAGGTAACTAAAATTCTATAAAAAGAAATACTAGGTCTGCCCAAATTTCAAAAAAAAGTTAAAACACAAAAGTTTTAGAACTCATCAAAACTGTTAAGCAGTATGGATGGCTTATGAAAATTCCGCACAATTGATGAGCTATAAATTTTATGAGTTTTTAATCATGAAATTTCAAAAATAGTAAAACATTTTAAAACAAAAGATTTTGACCCAAGTACTTTTGAGAAATTTAATCCTTGTAAAAAGCCAAGTCCAACGGCATAACATGATTGTTTTTGGTCCCAAATCATCAAAATTTTCACAGAGGGTTAAAATCTTAAAGTTTTGTTAAAATAGATTTTTACCTCCAAAAGAAGACCGACACCTCATTTTTCTTACTCGATTCTCAATAAGTAACAAATTGCAAGTTTTTGACAAAAGTGGGCTCGAAAAGTTTTCTAAAACCCATCAAGGGCAAAAAAGATAATTTTCACAAAACGACTCAAACGAACCTTGAAACATCCAAATTAGAAAAATGCACCTTAGTGGAAATTTCTCCCTATTTCATACTGATGGAAAAGCATCGAGAAATAAGTTCTGTAACTCTCGAGATTCTAGATAACCGTCTAATAACCAAATTTGGTAATTCAAGTTTATGTCTTGTTATCGGGATGTAGTTTAATAATAAGTAAGTTAGCTAATGACGGTAAATTGTCTAAGTAGGATGGAAACTGGAAAATTGGATAAGCACGGTGTAAATTCCAAGTAAGTTCTGAACCCTACCTACAGCATGGACAAAAAGGTTCCCAAAAACATTATTTATTTTCTTTAATAGTAAGCAAGTGTTATGCATTTATTAAAAGTTAGTAAAGCATCATAAATCTTTTATCACCATAAATTAAGAGGACTAGTAAGTTACTTCACCAGATAATAAAAGAAAGTAACGTACTAACCTCCTGACTATAAATTATGTTACAGTCTCGATGTTACAATGATCTTTGTGTACATTTAGTGTGACCACTTAGGCCCTAGTTAAGTTAAGGATATGAAATGAATAATTCAAGTTCATAAGTAAGCATAAATGGATTAAACATATAAGTAGAAAATTATTTTATGGGCTATGTTTGGACATATTAAGCAATAACTCACCTAGTTATTTCATGCTGTTGGTGTTAGACATAGTGCCCTAAGGAGTAAAATGTTGTAATATCTTTTTGGAGACATTTTGTCAATAAAGAGTTTATTTATTATTCATATACTAAATGTTATTCTCTTTATGTTCATTTCTATTGAATGTATGATACGTAAATAAAAGTCTGAGACTGTCGGTCTAAACCTTTAAGAATCATGTTCATGATGGACAGATTATACAGAAGACATAAATCTTAAAGGTAATGGTCTAAACCATGAGATCCATAATTGAAGGAATAATGTTGGGCACTTTATTCATGTTAAGATTGTTATGTTGTCTATTTCCCTAACAGGAGATGGCTTGTCTTGATTATCAAAGTGGGACTCCGCGACTAGAAACATTGGTGCATTGTCATTGGTGACGATGTATTAGATCAGGACATAAAATTTGAATTGATTTGGTTAATGATTCTTTTTGTGCAAATTGATTCACTTTAGACAATCATATGTGTTGTGTCTCAATCCTGAAATTGCTAATGGGCTAGTATTCTCAACTTATTTTTTTGATGTACCAAAGGGTAACATCCTGACTTAATGATAGTATGCATACTAGTATGCTGAAGACATGACTCTTGATTTACGTAGACTCGTTGTTCATAGATATGGAATCCATTGCTCTTTTTGTAGAGTTAATGATATTCTCTTATATCATTATCTTGTGATTGGAAGATTGGAGCACTTAATCATTTGGATACATAGGTGCAACTGAATAATATACTTCCTATGGGTATTAAGTATTTGAAGGGTGTGATAATAGAATGTAAGATAAAAATAAAGAAAAAGATAAAACAAAATTTATCCTTAAGCTAATTATGAATATCCTATGGGAATGTAATACATTATAATATGTCATAGACGGTTAGCATATTGAAGCTTCATAATTTTATATAATTTGAGAGTTCAGCTCTAAGCTTTTAGTGGAGTCATGTTAGAGTTGATAATTATAAAATATATATCGGGGATATTGTATTTTATAATTATAGGAGCTTGAACTATATATGTCCATCGAGTCTCCTTTGCTAGCTCTTTATAAATCTTATGATGATATGGCATGTTTTTTGTACATATTGGTTACTTATGTTAAATTATTAGAGTGGCTGAAATTCTATAAGATTGGAATTAATAATTCATGTTAGTCTATTACTTGAATTAATTTTAAATTAATTCAAGATAAACGTGTTGAATTATTTGGATAACATTTTATTTTATATGGGATTATCTAGATATGACTGTTTTTATCAAATAACTTCTCTATTAGGTTATTTGAACTAAAACTAAGGCTCTCTATAAGATTCTAGGGTGGAAATAAGATATTCTCATGGATTAAAATTATCGTAAGCTCAGCAAGCAAATGGGAAACTTCGGCCTACCGATGGAGTAAGTTCGGCAGGCCGATTTTTCAAATCGGCTTGTTGATTGTATGATAATCTGTATATGCATTTTTGATGTGTTTTTCATAAGAAGTTGATCCAGAGTTGAATTTTAAGGCCTAATCTGATAAGATTTAATCCCAAATTCGACCACTATAAACAGAGGGTGAGTTTTCTCAGTTATTGAGATCATTTGAGAAGCATAGAGTGAGTACTCTAGTTTGAGAAATTCTTAAACTCTCTAACAACTATTGTTCAATTTCAAGTACCTTAGTTCTAGGTATTCTTAAGTGATTGGAAGGAGAGTCACCAAAGGAAAAGCTATACGACGTGTGACCACCCACACTCTAATTGTAGATACAGAATAGCAAAGAAGACTAGTTGGTCTATCATCACCGTTTAGGAATTATTATTTTAATTTTAAATTTGTAAAATTTTGTAATTAACTAATCGTTCGAAGTAAAGACAGATCTAGGAGATAAAGATAATCGAGTTCCATTGTTTTTTTGTGTTTATAAATTTTTATGTTTTTGAATTGTTGAAAATAAGATTCAAAAACTACTTAAAAATTGTTTTCTGGAAAAAACACTAGTTCAACTCGGTTCGATAGACCAATGGTCACAAATCGGTAGGTCGAACTTCTAATTCGACGAGACGGTAGTAGGGGCATAACGTTTTTCAAAAAATGTGCATTTTTTTAGTGCAATTTTTTATTTTATTTTTGAGACAATTCTTAGAAAAAATATTTTATGATTACTAAAAAAAACAAGACTTTTGATATATGAGGGATTGAAGAATTGAAGATGGATGCCACATGAAGAAAGTTACAACTTAAAGATACAAGATGAAGAATCGATAATATATTTCGATTGATCTTTTGTAATCTTTATTTTCTTTTCTCCAGGATAGAACCATGATATTACGACTATTTATTTATTATTTTGCTTGTGGCTTTGTATGTTGCCTTGCTTGTCACATTATAATATGGTTTACCATATATGTTGATAACATGCCATGTAGATAGGGAGTGCTGCTCATTAAAAGTTATTCATGCATGTTAATTTAAAACCTTGACTTTTAAAATATTGAGTGGGAGAAGGTTTTCAAAGAGAGGACCTACAGCCTCCATCGTTAGTTCATAGGTAGCACATGTGGTTCTAACCCCTAGGAAGTAATTTTGTCATGTATCGGGTTGGATTTTCAAAGAGATAATTTATTTTAGCACGATTTATAGTTGTATACCTCTAGGTAGTGATTATAAATCATGAGTAAAATAGTTAAAACGATGGTTATATACTCAAGATTAATTTTATTATTAACCCCTAGGAGCTCTGTTAATGAAATTAATGGCCAAAGAAAACTATTATTAATGTATGTTAGACCAGACGGGATCTTGGATGACATATATTAATCAGAAGGGATCCGTATTCCTAATTGAACATGGCAAGTCTTCCCTAGGCGGCTTGTTAAATTCTGAGTTAGGAATTATCATTGTAAGGTTGTGATTTTTTTAAGGTTTTGACACGTAAACACAATTATATGTTTACTTCTCAGTGTTATCTTACTAAATTGTGATGGAATGTTTGCTTATATTTGGTATATGAATCTTTATTATATATAAAATGTCTAAAATGCTTTATCATCGATACTTGATAAAAACATGTTAACTAGTGAGAATTACAATGATTGAAAAATGAACCTGAATATCTTCCTTTTCTTTGAGAAACTAAAATTTATGCTGACAACACCGTGTCCTCCCAAACCTACCAAGGATTCTGCAAACGAACAAGTCTAAGTGTATGATTGCTAGAAAGAGGCTAATGATTAGGCCTGTTGTTATGTTATGGCTAGCATGAATAACATGCTACATCTCAACATAAAGATTATGAGGCTGGGAAGTAAATCTTGAACAATCTTAAAGATATGTTTGGAGGCCAAGTGCTAACAAAATGGCAAGGGACACTTTAGAAACTCTTAAACTGCAAACAAAGACTGAAGATTTTGTGGAGAAGCATATGATATTGGTTATGAGTTACCTTGTAGAGGTTCAAGCCCATGGAGCTGATATCGATGCTGAGTCATAAATAACTATGGTTTTTGAGACTCTATCGAAGGAGTTTATTCCATTTAGAGCTTCATATAATTTAAGTAATAGACAGGATGTGACCTTGACTAGTTGATGAAGCAGTTACAGAAGTTCAAAAATCTGATCAAGGAAACTCCTACTAGTGAATAGGCTAACTTGGCGGCTACGTCTGGTTTCAATCCTAACCTAGGGAATGGAAAGAAGCAGAGGGCAAAGAATAGGAAGTCTTCCATCCCGACAAAAGGTGTGGATAAGAAGAAGAAAAAGAAAACCTGAAGAAGCTAGAGTGCTTTTTCTATGGGTTAGGCACATCAAAAAGAATTACAATGACTTCCATTCTCAAGGAGGTAAGTGTGAACTTCTATTTGTTGAAACTTGTTTAGTTAAGGAATCAAGTGACATATGAGTCATAGATTCTAGAGCAACTAATCATGTTTGTATTTCTCTATAGGGGTTCAAGGAAATGAGAAGCCTGCTACATGAGGACTTCACATTCCAAATGGGTGAAGGATCCTTGGTGTTAATTGAAGCAGTGGGAGACATCCATCTTTATTTTGATAATTATAGGATTTTAGTTTTAAAAGATTGTTTTTATGTTTTTAGACTTAAGAGGAATTTAATATGTTGTTTTTATGTTCTTAGACTTAAGAGGAATTTAATATCTATAACTTGTTTATTTAAAGACTCTTATTCAGTATCTTTAAATAATAAAGTGGTGGTTCATAACAACAAATCTTTTATCTGAATGGATGGATGCAAAACAATTAGTATTTTATCAAACCTAAGATGGATATACTGCTTGACACCAAGGTTAATGATAATAACTCTAAAATACTTAAGACTTCTCGCTCTAACAAGACTTATCTTTGGCATTTGCGATTAGGTTATATTGGCCTGAATAGGATTCAAAGGCTAGTAAGGGATGGACCTTTAAGTCACTTAAAGTTGAAATCTATACCATAATATAGATCTTGTTTGGAGGGCAAAATAACCAAAAGACTATCTAGGTCTAAGGGCAATGGTGCTGAAGGGGCTCTAGAACTTGTGTATAATGATGTTTATGGTCCCACGAACATCAGAGCATGTGGAGGGTATGAATACTTCATCACTTTTATTAATGATTATTCAAGATATAGGTATGTCTACCTAATGCATCATAAAAGTGAAACTTTGGGCAAGTTTAGGGAGTTTCAGGCTAAAGCAAAAAAGAAATTAGATAAACCCATAAAGAGACTTCGATCCGATCGAGGTAGTGAATACCTCTTCGATGAGTTCTTAGGACACTTATTAGATAATGGGATTTTATCCCATTTGACTATACTCCACAGTAGAATGGCATAGCTGAGAGAAGGAATAGGACTTTATTGGACATGGTTAGGTCCATGATGAGTTATTCAACATTACTTTTATCCTTTAGGAGATGTGCACTATAAATCACATGTTATCTTTTAAACAATGTGCCTTCAAAATCAGTTCCTAAAACTCCTCACAAGTTTTGGACAAGTAGGTAGACATCCTTAAATCATATTCACATATGAGGATGTCTAGCTCTTATCCTATATAAGGAAACGAACATGTTAGAAGCATTGAAAGTTTATGTGTTTGTAGGATATCCAAAAGGGAAAAAAATGGGTTATTTCTAAACCCAAAAGAAAATAAAGTTTTGGTTTCAACAAATGCAACATTCCTTGAGGAAAGTTTCATGAACAACTTTAAGCCTCAAAGTAAAGTGGTACTTGAGAAGTTAGCGAGTGATTCAATCATTCCAGGGGTTTCAGTTGAAACCAATCCAATCAATGTAGAAAAACCAACCAAACAACAACCTAAGGGGCTTCGGCGTAGTGGGAGGAACCCGAGAGGTATATGTTTAATGGTGAACTCTACTTGGCTGAATGGTTGAACATGACAGAGATCCTTATATTTATGCAGAGGCTATAGAGGATGTTGATTCAAAGCTCTAGATAGTAGCTATGAATACTGAGATGAAGTCTATAGAGACTCATCGAGTTTAGGAACTTGTGGATCTTTCCAAAGGGGTAAAACATATAAGGTATAAGTAGATCTATAAGAGAAAGAGAGGAGCAGGTGGGAAAGTCAAAACCTATAAGGCTAGACTGGTAGCTAAAGGATACACACAAAAGGAATGAATCGATTACGAGGAAACCTTTTTGCTTATAGCCATGCTTAAGTCTATCTGCATTCTCTTATCTACATCTTTCACTCTCGATTACGAGATTTAGCAAATGGATGTTAAGACGGCCTTTTTGAATGGCTATCTTGATGAGTCCATATATGTGGTACAACCAGACAGGTTTAAAGGTAAAGGTACAGAGAGTAGAGTATGTAAGCTACTAAAGTCAATTTATGGACTTAAGCAAGCTTTTCGTTCTTGGAACATAAGATTTAATCAGGTGATCAAGACTTATGGGTTAAAAAAGGGTGGATGAACTATGTGTTTAAAAGCACATCGAGGATGGGAATGTGGTTTTTCTACTACTCTATGTAGACGACAATTTGCTAATTGACAATGATTTTGTGGCATTGAAACAATCGTTATTTTAACGGGTATGATTTTTATAAAAATCATATGAATAAATTATCACTTTAGAACTTCTTACCAAGTTTTTGTAAGAAACATTCAAAATTTACCTATCACCCACCTCTACCAACCTTGTCCCCCTACATTAATGCTCAATTAAGTAACCTCCTTCTCATTTGGCTAAAGGTCTCTGAATGAGACATAGAATTAATTCACCTCAACTACTAGGAGACATTGATATATTTTCTCAAACACCTTTTTAATGCTTCCTTCATCTTCTTCCACAACTTGCCCATTTGCCCCCTCAATTATGTTGGCATTATTTGCCAAAAGTCTCCATGGGAGACATGATAATATTTTCATTTAATGCTCATTTATTTCTTCCTACGACTTTCCCCATAAACTTACAATTATCTCCCACTCCTCAATTATTTTGATGCCTATTTATTCAACCATCACCACTTCCTTTTCTACTTTCTTATTCTCTCCTTTCTCACTTCAATTTCTAACTAAAGACACAAGGCGTAAAGCTCTCTTTATAGCCAAGTAACTATAATTCCTAGCAATGTTTGAAGCCGCTTTGGAGTCAATTCAAGCTTGATTTTTTAACCTGAACTTTGGTGTTTTTCAAAGGAGTTTTGAGGTAGGTTTTCTTTAATTCAAACTTGGCTTTAGTATGTATTTTCTCCATATTTAATGCATCTTTTCCTCATTATTTGCAAGAAAGGCTAAAGATATGGTTTAATGATGATTTTGGTATAAAACTCATAAGAATATATTTATTATGATGCATGCTGCCTATTTTGGAATGGTTTTCGAATTTTGAATAAGAATAATATGCTTTGGGTTTAAGAAAAACTTAACATTCCATAAACCTTGTATTATCTCTATGGACAGTAGCTCTTTCTTGAAATTTTGGGATTCGATGAAAATGAATTTTGTAAATTGGTTTATATATTTTAAAAGTAGACATTTTAAGCTTTCTAACGAGCTATCATGAGCCTAAATCGGAGTTATATTTTATTTTCTATGAATTTTTTAATTCTCGGGTTGGAAACTAGTAAACCTATCAGTGGCAGTATACCACCCGTCTACCTTGAGTAAACCACCCAATAACCCATGTGCTAATTGTAGATAGTGAACCCAACTTTGCTCACCTTCTAATCCCTGAATGTCTTACAACCTTTCTATAACCATCCTAAGTGATTTATGAATCTTATTAGAGACTAAAGTTTATAGATTTACACGTAATTCATTTATGGATGTGGTTATATGTTGTGCTTTAGTTTTAATTGTCTTTATGCACGACTTAGGATGAAGGGTGTGTGGAGCTAATGTTAAGTAATTCCTAGATTAAAAGATTGCTGAGAAGCTTGAAAGGTAGGGATTCTATTACTCATCTTTTGTAAGGTTTTTATGGAATTAAAATTGATTTTTTATCACAAGATATATGTATCTATGTTGAACTGCTATTATATGAGAATCACAAATGAAACTATGACATGGACTCGCCCTGTATTTATTAGCCAGGAACATAATGAATTAACATATGTTGTTATAAATTGAGAAGCATGGTTAGGAAAATTAGCTCTGTAAATGATATTTATATATAAAGAAATGGTGATATGTGAAAAGGGCGGCGGTTACGTCCTTGGGCATGAATGCCCTAAAATGTAAAATAGGGGGAAGGTGATGACGCTTCCTTGGGTCGAAAGTCTCAGAACACACTGTACAAAAATTGACTTGGTGAGGACTCAGGGCTTGATGTCCCCTCACCGGAATACCCTCGGAATGTTTGGAGGGTGGCCAAGCTTGCCCATTTGGGTTTCGATAAGGGGAGTGTTACTTTATTTAATATAGATACCTAGGAATAATGATAAATTGTAATATTTGTATATCTGTATAAGTGTGAAACTTGGTAATGGTTAACTATGGTATCCACGAGATATGATCATAATAAACCTCATAATCTGGTATATGATGTAAATTAACTAGCCATGCAGTTTTAATGTGGTAATAAATAAAACCTTAAGGTGAGTAATGGTTTTTCCTACTGAGCATGTTGTCGCTCATTCCCTTATATATTCCTCTTTTCAAGACTTATTAAGTATAAGATGATTACAAGAAAAATAGTTGAGGAAGCTATGTAATTATATTACGTTGGGATTGCTTCGAATGCAAAGAATGATCTTCGTGATAATGTAAGCATCGATTGCTACTTTCTGCGACTGTATTAAGATTTGTTGATGGTTGAAATGATGATGATGACAGTTGTATATTATTAAGATTTAAGGTGCTACATTAAACTATGGTTTATTTATTTGTTTATGTTTTATTTTTATTTGAGAGTTTCTATTCAAGTCCCAGGCAAATTATTTTGATGATTTATATTTATTTTATAATCTTCATTTTATTTAATAAAAACTGTTAACCCCACTTAGGGGCATTATAAAATTTTTGGTATCAGAGCCTAGGTTCGGTTAACCTAGGGAGTGTAGCACCACTTTGCAAATTTGTTTTTGAGATGTTTTTGAAGTTGAAATTTTATTGTCATTATCAAAATGAACCTTCAAATTGATTTATACAGTCTAGAAGAAAAGTATTAATAATCATGAGGGAATGATAATTATATGGAATAAGTTTATAAGTAGAATGCTTATGTGAGATTCGTATTATATTAGGATCTATAAGCATATCTAATTCATATAGAGTGATGAGAAATTCATGTCAATACGAGGATTTAGGAACCTTTTAATCTCGTGAAAAGTAATAAGAAATATAAGGTTTGATTTGTTAATTTCAAAGTTTGGCATTGATGTGTCAAATTCTTCGTAATTGATTTAGACCTAAGTAGTGATTATGTGTGGATTCGATTGTCAATAACTTTCCTTGAAATTTTTGTTTACTTGAAGAATAAGAGATAAGATAGGAATTCATGGTATTGAATCTTGACTGAGATAAATGTTAGATTTTTGGTCTGTTGAGACTGTGTAAAGGAAAAAAAAATGTATAAATTTTAAGGTTGGAATATTTTGCTGCGTACATTATGCTTAAGTCGTAACATCAAAAGTCTCTGTTCATTGATATGATCTATGTTGGAAGACGTAAATCATATTGATTTTAAGGTTGGTCACATTCTAAACCCTTAGTAGTAATGATGATGAGTCCATTGATAGATGTTAAGTATTAAGGATAACATATAAGTGAATGCATTATTCAATAAGGCTTTGATTTAAACAAATTATTTGAATTACTAGATGATTATGTTATGGACTGATTTAAATACCATTTAAGAAGATCCCTGATTGTCGTGAAATTAGATTTGTTATTCATAGTTATTTTTATTTTTAGTAGACTTTGAAATGGGCATAAGATCTGTATGAATTAGTTTTTAATTTTATGTTTGTTATTTAACTTGTTCTAAATATGTGAAGGTCCAAAACAAATTGACCCATTTCAACTTCGAACATTTGGGCCTAGTCCAAATACTAAATCAGTGTGACTCACACTGTCTCTCCCACGTGGCCTCTATATGTGTCATCTATAGTGATTTAATCATTGTTTACATATACGTCTACTGTGCATGGGAGCTTATTTCTCTGATCTCACACACTTTCTCTTAATTGTTATTCTCTCTCTAGATCGCAAATCTTCTTTCTCTCTAGAACTCCTTCTCCGTCTAAAAGAAAAAGAAATTCTAAGGTTCTACAATTTATTAGTCTCAATTTTTCCTTTCTATTTACTCTTCTTTCATTTTATCATGGACCCAAAGTACCAACGCCTAAGAAAGTATTTTCCATCACACTCCCAAAAGATTCTCAGAAAGAAATACAAGGCCAGGATCACTTGGTTGTGGATTCTTATGTGTTTTGGCATCCCTCGTGATGTGAGAATGTTGATAGAGGGGAAGGTCTACCTGAATGACTTCAGTCAAGATGTTGGTTTTTCAGGAACGGGTACCAGTCGTAGTGCAATAAAAAGAAGAGCTCGTACTATCATGGTAACGTGCAGTAAATGTGAAAGACAAAATTGTAACGGTAAATGTACTTCACCTGGTTATATGTCTATGAGTAGAGAGGATAAAATAAGGTTTTGTAAGGATGGACTTTTAAAGGAGAACTTGGAGAGCATCCATCCTCCTCTTCATGGTCACCCTAGTGGATATGTTCAAGGAGCTATTTTCAAACTCTGGCCTAAATTCTATGCAGAAAGAAAACGCCTCAAAAATATGGTATTTCTAGATCCTGTTTGCGAAGCCATAAGAAAACTAGATGGGGAATAAATCATTGCTTTATAAAGGTTGTTTAGTCTTTGCTTGTTTGAAATCGTTTCAGTTAATGCTCAATAGTTTGTGTTTTTCTTTTACTCAGAATATTTGTCTTTGTGTTCGAAATAATTGTGATTATTAGATTTATACAGTAAGTTTTAGTATCTCATTTAATTTATGGTTTTCTTAAACATATATATAATAAAATATATTATCTTATCAGACACGTCACATACGGTATAGTAACATGTTTGAATTTTGAAAACTTATCCAGATATTTCAAGATTTGTGTCTCAAATTTCAAAAGTTCTACAGTATTTGTCGTTTGTATTGAATTTCTAAACTCTATGTATATTTGTCAAAAGGTTTACAATTGTGTCAAGAGGGTCTTTTGTCAAACCATTCTCAATTGTCAAAAGTTATGCAATTAGAGTCTAATCTTTTTCAAAGAGTAAATCATATTTTCTGTAAACTATCAATCACCTTATCTTACTTTCTTACCCACACAAGATTTTGTTTAAATCTTTGGATTAGCTTTTCATTTCCTACTCGTCTATTTCTTTAGTCATTTTTATGTATTCTTCATTCTTAAAACCTCATGTTAAACCCGAAGTCTAAGTGGAATAGACATAAACAATCACTTATATAAACTAAGTATGTCTACCTCCCAGTCCATCAAGAAACTAAAGAATGTCTGTGTCTTTTATGGTTCCAGTCTTGAAAAAGATAAAGCCTATGTAGAAGCTGCAAAACACTTAGGGCAAGTCCTAGTATACAGGAAGATTAACATAATCTATGGGGTTAGTAGTGTGAAAATGATGGAAAATATGATGTTAGCAGCTAAGTCTAGTAATGCTATAGCTGTAGGGATTTGGTCTCATATTCTAGCTGAAGGAAACCTTTATAAGGAAACAATAGGTAAGGAAAAAGGAGTCAAGAGCATCCCTAGAAATTTTAAAGCCATAATCAATAATTCTAATGCTTTTATAGCATTACCCGGTGGTCTAGGTACTCTTGAGGAAATATTTGTAGTTGCTTGTGAGCAATTATTGGGCTTTCATTCCAAACCCTTAGGACTATTGAATGTAAATGGTTTTTATGATGGTCTTTTGAAATTTCTCGATTATGCTGTGGAAGAAAACATCATTGCAGAATCAGAGAGACAAATCCTTGTTACTGCCTTAACAGCTGAGGAATTGTTAGATAAGATGCAAATCATCCATCCAGAGTCTGACACTACAACATCAAAGCTTGGACGGGAAGAGGAATGCTGGGTGTGGCCAATTGATTTAAATCTCAGTCTGTAATCTTTTGGTTTTATTCATGGCATGTAGGCATGTGTGTCCGTATTTTGTGTGTCACGAATAATCGTTTACCTTGCATTTTGTATTTCTTGTGGTATGCCGTTAAGACTTTTAGATTCAATAAACCTAATGCCAGGATGGCTAGATACGGAGTACTTAATACTCTCGAAATACATCCTACTTAAGGTCTGATCTTTTTTTATCGATGTTTTTGTATTCTCTAAACATACATGGTATGGATAGCTGGTATATAGTATAGTGCCTTGTACTCTCGAAACGTATCCGTATCATGTTTATAATGTGAAATATTCTGTTAATATTATGTGAAAGTACCAAAGTCAGTTGTGGGTATATTCTATAGGAAATATGAGTCTGTTATGTGGGTAAATTGTTTGTGTATCATGAAGATAGCTGTTTAATGAAGAATCTAACGGGTTTGTCTGCAACTGTGAGATTTCGTCTAATATCTCTATGAATAAGTTTAATGTATGGTTTTGAATAGAAGTGTTTGTGTTACATATTTCATGATTATGTTTTAATTTACTAGTTGTAAATCACAATCCAAGGATAGTGAAGGACTGGAAAATGGTATGATTAGCGTGTGTATCCTCTGATCAAAATGTTAAACCATAATACGGTGTTGTGAATTTGAATCAAGTTAGAAATACTCTTGTTTAAGTATTTAGTATTTAGAGTGAGGTTTATACACCAAGCAAATGGAAGGAGATGCAATAACCACATTTGGAGACAAACAACATTGGCGGTTTAGAGTCGAAAGTGGATATCATAACGGAATTATGATTTTTATTAGTATTATTAGATTTGAAATTTCGAAGACAAAATTTTTAAAAAGGAGGAGAGTTGAAACACCCGTTATTTTAATGGGTATGATTTTTATAAAAATCATATGAATAAATTGTCACTTTAGAATTTCTTATCAAGTTTTCGTAAGAAACATTCAATATTTACCTATCACCCACCTCTACCAACCTTGTCCCCCTTACATTAATGCTCAATTAAGCAACCACTTTCTCATTTGGCTAAAGGTCTCCGAATGAGACATAGAATTAATTCACCTCAACTACCAGGAGACATTGATATACTTTCTCAAACACCTTTTTAATGCTTCCTTCATCTTCTTCCACAACTTGCCCCATTAGCCCCCTCAATTATGTTGGCATTATTTGCCAAAAGTCTCCATGGGAGACATGATAATATTTTCTTTTAATGCTCATTTATTTATTCCTACAACTTTCCCCACAAACCTACAATCATCTCCCGCTCCTCAATTATTTTGATGCCTATTTATTCAACCATCACCACTTCTTTCTCTAGTTTCTTATTCTCTCCTTTCTCACTTCAATTTCTAACTAAAGACACAAGGCGTAAAGCTCTCTTTATAGCCAAGTAACTATAATTCCTAGCCATGTTTGAAGCCATTTTGGAGTCAATTCAAGCTTGATTTTTTAACCCGAACTTTGGTGTTTTTCAAAGGAGTTTTGAGGTAGGTTTTCTTTAATTCAAACTTGGCTTTAGTATGTATTTTCTCCATATTTAATGCACGTTTTCCTCATTATTTGCAAGAAAGGCTAGAGATATGGTTTGATGATGATTTTGGTATAAAACTCATAAGAATATATTTATTATGATGCATGCTGCCTAT
>CAMOHE010054954.1:46592-58922 GCA_946598075.1 Artocarpus hirsutus | reverse complement strand
TCACTTTCCGCTTTTGTCATACCATTATCTTGATTTGTTTTTCTTGTTCTATGCATAATTAAACTAAACAACTTCTAACGAAGTGAGATTCACTTGAACAGAGAACATTGTTGTACGAAAAACAACATAACATGCCATAAGCTCATTCTTTTGATTTTGAGCCATCAGGTTAACTTTTGACCATTTTGACCATGTTTAATCATCATTGACTTAATACCGCCGATGGATGATGACTAATGTAGCCTTGCATAAACATTATAACACGCATGGATGATGACCATGGATGATGACCATGTTTAATTATGTTCGTCCTTTAACCTTTGCTTTCTCATTGCTCATCTGAAGTGTTGACATCAAAGGCTATGTACTCGGTGCATTAACACGCAACCGTTACAATACGAACTTTTCTACTTACTAGATTTAACCTACTTACTTGAGTTACAATATGGCAGACATATGGTAGTGTGAGAAAGGATGGAAGAATAGCACTTTGATGTCACCTGTGATGCCCCGTCTTTTCGGGCTGTCACTTAACTTACTTAAACATCATTTTTTTTATCTTTCTTTCAAGTAAGAAAAATATCACGTAAAATTTTTTTGTTAGTATCATATTTTAAGATGTACTTGAAACTATTACCAATTTTGTTGCAACACAAATTGAAACATGAGTTTCAAGCAGAACTTTTCCAAAGACAAATCTTTAAATTTTTTTTCGATAAAACTTTTCAAACTCATTTTCTTATAAGACATTTTTTTTTGAACATATACCTTCTTGAAACTCTTAATTAAATTTTCAAAAAGTGAAAACTTTTTCTTGATACAATGGAAGACTTTTTGTAGTGGTATCTACACTTAACCTTTGCATTAGATCACCATAGCATGAGCTCATCAACCAGTCATGCTAGTCTCTCATAGGACTACCTACAACATGAAAGAACTTAAAATGAGCCTTTTCTCAGTAAGTTTAGACATAATCTCACAAAATACCAAACATTTATCGTAAAACATTGCTTTTAAACTTTTCTCATAAAACCTTTTTCATCAACCTTTTTCTTGTAAACATTTTCCATAATTTTCTTTTCTCATGAATATTCCTTGTAATATATTTCTTAAAATATTTTTCATAAACATATCTCATGGACGTATCATGAAAAGGAATGCAGGTAAAGTTATAATACATGATTCTGTTTCTACTTATTTATGGATGTTCAATTATGAATTTTTTTATTATCTTTCATAACTTACTTAAACTTTTAACATCATTCTTTTTTTACTTTATCTTACGGGCTTTAGTGTTTGTACTAACATCATTGATCATAAGGTCATTACTTTAGCATATCATATTGCCTCCCTTATGGAAGACTTAGGACTATCAAACAACAAAGTCATAACTATAACATAACTTGTATACCTCATATCAAGGAGGCTGGTACGACATTTTTATTATTATTTTTGATTTACCGTCTTGCAAACTTCAATGAGCATATCAAATGCTAACATATAACATGCCATAGCTTAATACATAAACATTAAATATAGTATGTACAATCATAATGCAAATCATAACTTAAATTTTAAAACATTATACATAACCAATGTAAACATACTTTAAGCACCACAATTTGTGTATATACATTGCAAGTCTTCAACTTGATATTTAAAACTTAATTCAAAAAAATGCAAACATATATAGCATTGGAAAATTATTTTTTTAAGCCAAAGGTGAGATTTGAGACTTACTTGCTTATAACTCTAGCACTCCCATTTCATTCTTTTTCCTTTTATTAGTTAGTTTTTGTGTCCTATTTTAAGTGACACCTAACTATGAACTAACCTTTCTCGTTATTGACTTATTCGATCGATATTGGATCTTAAACTTTAACCTTTTATTCCTTTTACTTAACTTCGTTCTTATCGGTTCTTTACTCCATTACTTATCTTAAATGTTCCTTGATCAAATTCTATGTCTCACTAGATGGTTTCGTTACTTACATGGTACTAAACATTTTCTATCTAAGGGCGTTTTACTAGAGTGCTCAGCTCCATTTTAGCTATTTTATAAGAAAATGAATATTTTATCCTTAACGGGTTTTTTGTGAGTTTTGTAACTTTATTAAACTTCTTGTTTTACTTTTCTATTCCAATCCTTACAGACTATGTAAAAATTCTTTCTAAAGGTTATTTTCCTAATTCAGGCATTTCGACCCTTTTTACACAAAATGATTATTTTGCCCTTAACGGGTCTTAGAAACTTGTCAAAACCCATTTTAAACCAAAACTTACATTTCTTTACTTCTCATAATAGTACGGAAGACAAAACAATAGTTTTCCTTTCATTAAAATCTATTTTATCAAAACTTTACAATTTTGACCAATAATGCAAAAATCTTGACAATTTTGTCCTTAATATTTTTCTTTTATTCTTACTTGATAAAAACCCTTAATCGTTTCAAACTTTAAACATGTGGTTACTCACTAAAAACAGTAGTGGAGGAAATAAACATTTTCTTAGTGAAAACCTAGTTTTACAGTTTTGGGCTGAAGCATAGAATTCTTGACATTTTTGTCCCCGAAACCAAAAATAATCATTTTATAATAAAAAATTTAGTTTTTCACAATGATTAAAACTTCCTTAAACTCCTTGGCCCAATCAAAACCATTTCATAACATTTTCATTTTTTTACAAAATTTTATACTTAAAATCTCATAAAATTTATAACTCACAAACCGTGTAGAATTTTCACAAACTGTCCTAATGCTTTAGTAGTTTTGATGAGTTCTACAACTTTTATATTTTAAATTTCTTTAAATTTCAACTGCACAGCAGAGTTTTCTTTCATTTTTCCATTATGCTGAAATTTTACAAATTTTTGTAATTTTGTCCTCTCAAAATTTGACAAGACTTTGTTCATAAAAAATTTTTGCCTTTTCTATTTTGGTAGATTCTATACTTTATTTAGAACATAAATTGACCTCTAAGGCCCTTAAAACTCAATTCTTTTAAAATCTAGTTAAACTTTGTATTTTAACAAAGTTTAACAATCTTTTCATTTTTAACACAAAACCCTACTTTCTTAATTTTCCATCATCATCATCATCATCATCATCGTCATCATAAAATATATCCAATCGTGCCCATAGAGTCTATGTAACATATCAAAGTCCATAAACATCACAACAAACACTTGTTGTATAAAAAAAAAAAAAAAATCACAACTTGGGTTTAGGATTTTTACCTAGAAAGTTTCCATGCTTTGCACCTCCTCTTTGATGTTTGAAACCTTCCCAATCCTGCTTGACATAATTTATGATAAAACCCATGAAAAACTGCTTCAAAACTCAAGGAGTAACCCTAAAAACACCCGGAGAAAAGCTTAGGTTTTACTTTCAAAATTGCAAAACCTATATTTGTAGTGCTTGTCCTTGTTTCCTTGCATGATTTGGAGTCTTGTGTTTTGAAAAATGTTTGAGCAAATCTCATGGGAGGAGGTTGGCTTTTGGGAGGAAAAAAATGGGTCTCTCTCTTTTTCTTTTTTTCTTTTTTAATGTTATCATGCTTTGCATGAAAAAGAGATGATGGAGACCAATTTGGTTCCTTTTGTAAAGCTAAATAAGGTGCAAATTAGGGGGTGATGTGGCCTTTTGTCCGCCTTAAACTTGGCACCGAGGTGGGTCCCACATTAACTTTTTAATAGTCTAAAATTATGCTAACAGTATTTTTTCTATGTTGCCGGTATATTTCTCATTTTGCTAGCATTCTTTCTTATACTGTGTTTCATGGTCCATAAGCTTCCTCTTCATCCACATAGTATAATTCCTATGCTACTTAGCATTACACAGTCTAATTTCTATAATGCATTCTTTATGCAGTATAATTTCTATATTGTTCAACTTTATGCAGCATAATTTTTATATTGCTTAACCTTGTGGGTATAATTCTAATACTGCATAATTTTTTCAATATAATCTATACATTGTACTATTCTCAAACTGCATGATTTCCATACCATGTATTTCTTATACTGTATATTTGTCTTAAACTTTGTTGCAATATATTCTATAATAATTAGGCTGTGAATTCAAATTATACTTAAAAGGTAAAGCAATGGCCTATCCTCGAGTACTATAAATAGGGACCAGCCTTAGAAGGCAGCCTTAAGTCTAATTCTTGGCACAAACCATTTGTAACAAGTTTTTTACATAGTAAAACCTAAAATGGACGTAGCCTTCAATTGAGATGTACCACTATAAATTCTATGTGTTCTTGCTATTATTTTCCTTCATTGTTTTTTTTTTCTTTTTTCGTGAGTGATTATTTTAGTGAGGAATTTGATAGATTCTTGTTAGACGAGCTTTGTCCCTCAACAATTAACATTGGAAGGAGGACTCATTAAACTTTGCAGCCTTTTTCCATAGGAAAAAAAAACTCTCAATTGCTTAAATGGTAAGAAGGATACTGAAGTGAACAACTAGAACCAAAACGACAAAAATAACTGTCAGGGTTAGAATGAAGACAACACAGTGCTACTCAATGAGGGAGACATGATTACTCACCTTTCCATCTCCTCTTGCTAATGATCAAATTGGATGCCGCCACTCAAAGGTGCACCTCCAAATCCAAATATGGTCTTGCAGATTTAGATCTAGACCCTGACTCAAAAATATGAAAACTTGATGTGTGCCTTCGACCGTATAGAGAACATCCTGAACAGCCTTGCATACCCAACCAATGAAATCCACCACTTGTGCTAAGAGATGGTGCAAATTTATAGGAAGGGACTAGATATACTAATGATACGCAGTCACACCGAGCACAAGCATCGGGATCATAAGGCAGTAGGTAAAGAAAAGCCCAAAGGACTCAATCGTCAGCTTGGAAAGCCAATTAAGCCTAAGAGCTAAAAGTCTATCAGCAATTTGACAGTATATCAGTATATTTAGCCTTAAAGGCATAGTGACCTTAGTTATATACATTTGTGCATAGAAAAGACCAAGCTCGGCTATTTACACATGTTAAACCAAAACCAAAAGAAGCAATGAACTCAGCTATTCAAAGCTTAGTTACAAAGATTAGCGCAATTGTTTATACTTGTGTTAAAAGAAGATTAAGTTGTAAGTCAAAAATGAAAAAGTGGATTAACTTGGTTGCTAGATTAACCTATTTAGCTCGGTTGCTTACACTTGAAAATTTTTATAAAAACCCAACCAATTAAGAAGTAGGTTTAATCAGTCTCGGTCATTATTTTGATCGGACATTCACTCTTTGAAAATTTTACTAACAAACATTTGTTTTGCAGGAAATGGGAAAATAAAAAAGAAATATATTAGAATAAATAAAATAAGTATATGCATCATGTCAGGCATAAAAGCCCATTGTCTTGTCCTTACAGCCATTCAAAAACAAAAAACAAAAGAAAACAAAATAAAGGAAGTTCTAGGCATCCTTCCTTCTGAGGGCAGCAGTAGTCTCAATGGCATCTCGGGGCGTATCTTCAACAGGAGCTGCCAGAAAGCTAAGGTCTAGATCAAAGAATTTCTTCTTAAAAGTGTCAATGATCGGCTCAATTCCCTCATTGAAGGAGCTGTCCTTGATTTCAACCATCTCAGTTGACGATTTAGATTCCTAAATCTCTTTGACTCGGGCCTTTGCCACCTTTTTTTGGAACTTGGTATCCTTATTCTTTAGCTCAAGGTTCTTGATCCTCAGCTCAGCTTGCCCTAAAAGTTCCTCAATGTCCTTTCTCTCCTTCAAGCTAGTCTCCGGGTTCTTATCTGTAGCTCCATCATGGCTTTGACATCAAACGCCTTACCATCATCTTCTCCTTTTAAAAGATAGTGGTAGCATGGAGGTTGTAGCTACAGAGGGAAGACACAAAAATCTTAATTCCCAAGGGAAAATACAAAATTATTGGGTAAGTGGACACATACCCTCATGTTGCACTGACCAGGTAGTTGTGTTACTCCAGGCTGGTCTTACCCTATACATCTATTTACTCTTATTTACTATAGCTCTCGTAGAGAGTTTCCAGGGTGGGTAATGAGATAATGCAACTACAAGGTCATCTGGAAGGACAGTGGATACAGCTTGTGCTTACTTGCCGTTTGATTTTCTTGTGCACGAAGTTTAAGCTAGAGGAACGGGCACGATTTGTGATGGAGGATTATTATCAACATGTCCTCCTCGAGAAGTTACTTCTCCCTTGAATTGACTAGCTTGAGATTTATTAGCCCCAAAAGTATCTTGCTTACTCTTTTTGCTTTGCTCGGTGCCCTACAAAGTGGCAGTCGACCTCTTCACCCCAGAGTACTTCGAAACCATAACTGCAATAGACAAAAGTTAGCTTAATCGTTTACACTTAAAAAATGTCACGCTCTGAAGTACGGGAGGTGACATGGTAGATTAATTAAGTTAATTAAATAAAAATTTAGTTAAAAATTGGGCTTTAGAATCAATTTTATTAATAAAAATATAATAATTTTAAAACCAATTTAGAGGCAAGCAGTTATAATTTTCTTATCAAATGAGAATAATGATAAAATAAACAATAAGGAAAAGATGACAAAAACTACAGAGGAATGAGAATGGGTCCCACTAACTCATATCTTGTACACACACACAGTACTGATAATATATTATTACAACCACAGTCCAAATAAAGAGGAAGAGTTAAAAAATTACATGCTTTGATTTATATAACTCAAATAACCTACTTTGTCCTTCTACTGCTCGTGAGTTTTGTCCATAGACTCCTCTTCAAACCTAAGCTGAAATCCACCTAAGGGAAAGGTTTTAAAACAAATAAAACGTAAGCAAAAGGCTTAGTAGGACTATTTATTCAAAACATTTAATTTTAAAAGAAATTTCATTAAACAAATAAGCATTTAGAAAATGAACTTAAAAAAGTAAATAAATAAATTAATAAATAAATAATTAAATGAATAAATAATTGAATAATTAAATAAATGCGTAAATAAGAATCCAATAAAGACTTATCTTATGGAAACAATTTTATAGGTCGACCAAAAAGAATAACATTTTTTTTCCTAGGCAAACGATATGTAAATCACTACTGTAGTGGCCAAACTGGGTTTCAGGACCTGCCCCCAAGGACGTGCACTATATGACCCGATCTTTGATATGGCATCATGCCCCAAAATATATATATATATCTTTTCATGAATATTAAAATCTCTTTTTACCAAATATAATTATTTACATTCATTATAAGGTTTATTATGAAAACCACCTCAAACTGTTGTCTGTAAAAACATTCAATAAAATGCTCTTTCAATCAGTTATTGAAAACATTTTGATAAAAATCTTTTTTAGGCCAAAATTATTTTAAAATCAAGTTACCAAAGAAAAAGGGTAAAAGTTCTATCTCGATACTCGTATCGATGTCCCTCATCGAAATCCTAGTTAGCTATATGTTAGCTCCGTAGATTCATGTACAACCTTAAATGTATAATAACTTAGTTTATCAGTATCTAACTTAAGACATCTTATATTGCTAAATCATCTCATGGTGTCCTAGTGTGCCATTGACGTTTATGAAATCATTTCACAACGTCAAAATTTTAATCAGGGTTCAAAACGGTGAAAACGGGTTAAAAATCATAAAATTTCACCATACCCGATCGGCCTGCCGGTCGCCTTGGTTCGGCCGGCTGAACTGCACAGTTCAGCCTACTGGAAAAACAAGTCCGATCGGCAAAACTTTTCTAGGTTTGGCCTGCCAGTCGGATGAATCCGGCCTGCCGAACACAAAGTTCGGCATGCCAATCTGCAAAAATTCTAAAATTTTTCAGACACGGGTCTTGGCCTCCCCGAGCCTAAATCTTCAATTTTAACCTGTTTTCTCAGTTCTCTGGCATGGGTATTATCAATGCATGATAGAAAAACATGGTAGATCATTTTTTAATGTTTTAAAACAAGTTTTAAACAAAATTTTCAAATAAATCCAAAAATAGAGAAAAATAGATAAAAATGAAAAATCTTGATTTAAATCCATTTTTGATAAAACAAAGTTTATATTCTAGTTATTCTAAGTTCCTCTAACTTAGATTGAAGGTTTTCTAAGCTTAGAAAAGCGTAGATTTTGAAATGCAAGAAAAATTGAAAAATTTAAAAAGTTTTAAAAATTTGAAAACTAACATTGGATTAAGCTTTGAATCGAGTTTGTAGTTGTTAAATCTCGTTCTCGAGCCTCCAATCCACTAACCCGAGGCTTGAAATTGATTTTTGTTTCACATTTTTTTTCGAGAGGAAATGAGAGAGAGAGCGAGTGACTGAGAGAAAGAGAGAGAAGATGAGAGAGGGAGAGTTAGAGAGTGAGTGAGAATGAGAGAGAGGGGAAGTTAAATAGAGAAAAAAATGAAAAACAGTTTGCTATCAATACCATGTCCCGCATGTGGCATTTCCAAAGTGAGACGTGTTGGTCATTTAACAAATTGTTTTGTTTTTAATACTTAAAATAACAATTAAAAGTAATTAAGAGTAATTAAAAATTATTAAAAGAATAAAAAATAACATTAATGTAGAAATTTCACAAAATGATCAAATCAAATTTAAAATACTCTTTATGGCACACTAATCCACCATTTACATTTTAATAACACTTAATTAATTCTGAGGCGTTACAAAAAATTGTAGTGCAAAATGAAATATAAGGACCACGCTAATACCTTCTTGTTCTTCTTCTTCACTGCTAAGGTTTACTACCGAGGTTGGCTTAGGAGGAACTGCTTGCTCATCAACGTCCACCTCAACTACTGTTCTTAGAGGTAAAGCCAAATTAGAAAGCTCGACAGCCTTGAGATTGTAGGTATTATATAGGGATTGATAAGATCGTTGTTATTTGGGTACCTTGAATGCCGCTTCTATTCGGCCTATCTCTTCCTTGTTTAAATTTAGGCAAGGAGTTGTAATATTTGCTAAAAAGAAAAGAGGTGGTTAGCTTTAACTATCTAAAATAAAGCACGAAGAATTTAATTTGGGCACAAAGCACGAAGAATTAACGTTTGGCATTGACGTTGTGAAGCAAAATGGCACGTAATAGAGATGAAATCTCCTTTCTCTATCTAGTTCTTGTCCAAGGAGTCTTTAGACCTTCCATTCATGAGTCTAACTCTGTTTGCTGGTAATTAACTTGCCAATCTTGGGATAAGCCTTAAGGTGAAAGAAGTTGTGTCAGTTGGGAAACGCCTTGATTATGAACATATAAAGTAACTCCCGCACTGTCAGCTCGATCTAAAAATGGACCTTCCAAAGGATAAAGGCTCTTGATAAAATCCTCCATCCATTTGGTTAAGTTGAGGTGGCACAAACCCGAACTCATTTAAAACTTTTTTGTGAAAAGAGAGGTAAAAAGAAAGACATTGCACGATAAGTCCTTGTTGTAGATCGAGATAGTCCCCTCCGAAGTATTAAATGCTCTATAACGGGGCCTCGGCATGATATAACCAAGGCCAGAGAGGAGAAGGACTTATGAAACTTCTTGTAAATGACTCCATGATGTGCCTTAGAATAAAGCCCAGCCGCAACAAGATCCCCTATGAACTCGTCCCTAAGGTGACTGGATGGGAATCTACCATCTCGGGATCTAAAGGAGGCATTGGCCTTTCATCTTGGATACTTAGCAGGATGCCCTAAAGAAGATTCACCCTCGTTTCTACTGACTCGGTGCTGCTACTATTTGTTGGAACTGATTCCTTGGTGTAATCATCTATCTATCTTATTATGTCCTCTAGCTTAGGCTCTGAAGTAGCGTTCTTTCTCAAGATGGCGAGGCCTAAGCTGGGTCTCCTTGATTATGCCCTCCAAGTCTTGGATCGAAGTGCTAACTAAGGTGCCTGGTTCGCTAATAATGTCCAAACGTAATACTATTGCCCTGTTGGCTTCTCGGACACTAATGCAGTCCTTTGTCATGTTATCTGTCAAGGTCACATAAGCCAAAAAAGGATAAATGTTTACGCCTTAATAGGCAAGAATCCTTTACCTAGTAGAAGCATAGTTCTAAGCCTAAGATACTATGTCTAAGCACGCGGTTTGAGTTCATCCAACCATTCGCAATCGATAGATATCCAAAAGGAAAGAAGCACTCAAAACAGTCCCAAAATACCAAATTTTATGTCTACAAAGTCACAGACTACTTCAAAGGGTTCATACAAGACGATTTAAGCCCAGAAACAAGGCAAAATTAAGCAAAAATTGTAAAAAGAGCATGGGGAGCAAAAAGTTACCTTTTCTGGTGCTGGTTTTTTGGAATCAATGAAGCAAATCCCACAAGTGGACCTGAAAATGCACAAATCGATTCCATCCGAGAGGATTTGTGAAGAAATATGATGAAATGAGTTAGAAAAAAGTTTTTGAGAATTTTGAAGAAATTCAATAGAGTTTAGGCTTTGGAAGCTTGTAAATGTTAAAAAAAAAAAAGAAAAAAGAAAAAGAGTTAATTTTGTGAGTATTTATACAATAAGGCATCTCAGGTATCAACCATACGATCTATAGGGAAAATGATCCAATAGTAGGGACAGAGATTCCCATCCTATGGTAGAGATTTGCTTGGAAAAACACCTCATCAAACAAACAACTCAAATGTATTTCCCTAATACACAACGTGACAGTTGACATCAATGATTTTATAGCCTGAAAATTAAGACAAATCCTTAACTCCACGATCATCATTAACCGTCAGAATTCCAAGAGACTTCTTCAACAAGATATTGACCTTCATTGACCCTTCGACAACCTCGAGGTACTTTAGCTACTAACTAAAAAAGTAATCTAGGTTGGGGAGAAAATCTTGTTGGGTCACCGAGTTAGGCCTAAGCCAGTAATGGGCCCAAAAGGCCCCAGATGGATTTCAGCCCACATAGTCTAAGTGCATTCCAAAAGCTTCTTAAATAGATAATCACCAAGAAGAGTAAAATGGACTATTCACTTTAGTATCCAAATTAGAAGATCTCCAAGATGTCAATAAGTACTCAAGCTAATCAAAATCAACCAAATCTAAGATACTCCGAAGGGATAAGTTCTATAAGAGATCACAGTGACATCATTTAGCAATATGAAAAGAGATCATCATGTATTTGAATTTAAATTATGCTTAAAGGGTAAGACAATGGCCTACCCCAAGTATTATAAATAGAGGTCAGCCCTAGAAGATAGCATCAAGTCCAATTTTTAGCACAAACCCTTTGTAATAAGTTTTTCTTATATATAGTAAAATCTAAAATGGATATAGCCTTCAATTTAGGTGAACCACGATAAATTTTATGTGTTCTTGTTGTTGTTTTCCTTAACTGTTTATTTACTTTGTTCGTGAATGATTATTTTGGTGAAAAATTTGAGAGATTCTTATTAGATCAGTTTTATCCGTTAACAATAATTATAGAATTTTGATAATATTCATCAAGTATTTAAAATACAAACACATAAATATAATAAAAAATTTACATTATTTATTTATAAATATATTATTTACAAAAACATGCAACGCTTTAAAAGTATCTATCTTTAACACTTGGATCCAAGTGGTTGCCCAGTTATTCTCGGTAATCATGTTGAACATGCTCCATGTGACTTAAGTGGACTAGTGTACGATGGAGATTAAGTGAAGAACTCTGACCCAATCAATATTTTTTAAAAAAATATCCTATGACAAGTCGCTCGTAGGTCGGGCACAATTACGTACATCTCCTGCCTGATAGCTATTAATATCATGCCGGCTTTCTTTGATTACGTGTGCGGGGCCTGATAAATTGCTTCTTGCGTACCCTCTGTCATCCACTTCAAAATTTTCAAGTTTTCTTTGTTAGTAAAAAAAATATAATAATAAAAAAAGAAGGCACGGATAGCATCGCCAAATACTTGCAAAGAGAATATGTGATCTACTAGTCGGCATATTCTTTATGCGGTCCTAAAAAGGCACGGAATATTTTATCTAATGACAATTTAGGGTCAATTCCTGCATGACAAGGGAAACGTCTATTAAATCGATTTGCTTTATTTTAACGGGAGTGTACCTACAATTTCAAAAGTCTAAATCTTATTCCATTTGCTTTTTTTTCTACTTTTTTATGTCTTTCTTTTTAGCTAGTTAAATTGATGATTTAGTTTGGACGGCTTGAATTGTTTCCAGCTTTAATATGTTTGGCCAGTTGTTCAAAATTACAGACAGTGCTAGTTTGTTCTATTCTTTATCCCCTACTTTAGCTCAAGCCTACTTTATCATACGTAAAAAATGAGGCTAACAAGCTCCACTTTCGAGTTCCCTTGTTAAGCTTTTCCTTTTATCTTCTCGCTAAATATTACTTTTCCTCTTTTGA
>CAMOHE010054954.1:34078-46572 GCA_946598075.1 Artocarpus hirsutus | reverse complement strand
AATTATTTTGGTGAGATTATATTTTATTTAATTTCGCAATTGATTATTTATTTGTTGATCGTACCAGTATATTTTTATATGTTTATTTAATTTACGTAATTTCTTTTAAAATTGAATAATTTTCTAAATGTAGTCCTACTGAGCCTTTCGCGCACATTTTATCTGTTTTAAAATCTTAACCCTAGGTGGATATCAACATAGGTTTGGAGAAGAGTCCACCGACCGGACTTACCATCAGTAGAAGTATTTGGTAGGCTAATTTATCATTCAAGGCATGTAAGACTTAAACTTCTCTTTTATTCTGGACTGTGGTTGTATCATAATATTGTCAGTACTATATGTGTGTGCACAATATGTGGGCTAGTGGGACTCATACGCGTTCCACCCCATATTTAATTATTTTAATGTTATTTCTATTTGTTTAATTATTACAATGAATCGCTTTATTTCTTTAACTTTTCTATTCAAACGATTTTAAAATTATCACCTTTTTATTTATAAATTTCATTCTAAAACCCTATTTTTAACCAAATCTTTACTTAATTAATTTAATTAAACCACCACGTCACCTCCCGTACTCCGGGGCGTGACAGATGGCGAGGCCTAAGCTGGGTCTCCTTGATTATGCCCTCCAAGTCTAGGATCAAAGTGTTACCTAAGGTGCCTGGTTCGCTAATAATGTCCAAACGTAATGCTATTGCCCTGTTGGCTTCTCGGACACTAATGCAGTCCTTTGTTATGTTATCTGTCAAGGTCACATAAGCCAAAAAAGGATAAATGTTTGCGTCTTAATAGGCAAGAACCCTTTACCTAATAGAAGCATAGTTCTAAGCCTAAGATACTATGTATAAGCACGGGGTTTGAGTTCATCCAACCATTCGCAATCGATAGAAATCCAAAAGGAAAGAAGCACTCAAAACAGTCCCAAAATACCAAATTTTATGTCTACAAAGTCACAGACTACTTCAAAGGGTTCATACAAGACGATTTAAGCCCAGAAAACATGGCAAAATTAAGCAAAAATTGTAAAAAGAGCATGGGGAGCAAAAAGTTACCTTTTCTGGTGTTGGTTTTTTGGAATCAATGAAGCAAATCCTACAAGTGGACCTGAAAATGCACAAACCGATTCCATCCGAGAGGATTTGTGAAGAAATATGATGAAATGAGTTAGAAAAAAGTTTTTGAGAGATTTTGAAGAAATTCAATAGAGTTTAGGCTTTGGAAGCTTGTAAATGTTAAAAAAAAAAAAAGAAAAAGAGTTAATTTTGTGGGTATTTATACAAAAAGGCATCTCAGGTATCAACCATACGATCTATAGGGAAAATGATCCTGCAGTAACGACAGAGATTCCCATCCTATGGTAGAGATTTGCTTGGAAAAACACCTCATCAAACGAACAACTCAGATGCATTTCCCTAATACACAACGTGACGATTGACATCCATGATTTTACAGCTTGAAAATTATGACAAATCCTTACCTCCACGGCCATCATTAACCGTCAGAATCCCAAGAGACTTCTTCAACAAGATATTGACCATCATTGACCCTTCGATAACCTCGAGGTACTTTAGCTACTAACTAAAAAGTAATCTAGGTTGGGGAGAAAATGTTGTTGGGTCACCGAGTTGGACCTAAGCCAATAATGGGCCCAAAAGGCCCGAGATGGATTTTGGCCCACATAGTCTCAGTGCATTTTAAAAGCTTCTTAAATAGATAATCACCAAGAAGAGTAAAATGGACTATTCACTTTAGTATACAAATCAGAAGATCTCTAAGATGTCAATAAGCACTCAAGCTAATTAAAATCAACCAAATCTAAGATACTCCGAAGGAATAAGTTCTATAAAAGATAACAGTGACATCATTTAGCAATATGAAAAGAGATCATAATGTATTTGAATTTAAATTATGCTTAAAGGGTAAGACAATGGCCTAACCCAAGTACTATAAATAGAGGTCAGTCCTAGAAGATAGCATGAAGTCCAATTCTTAGCACAAACCCTTTGTAATAAGTTTTTCTTATATATAGTAAAACCTAAAATGGATGTAGTCTTTAATTGAGGTGAACCATGATAAATTTTATGTGTTTTTGTTGTTGTTTTCCTTAACTGTTTATTTACTTTGTTCGTGGGTGATTATTTTGGTGAAAAATTTGAGAGATTCTTATTAGACCAGTTTTACCCGTCAACAATAATTATAAAATTTTGATGATATTCATCAAGTATTTAAAATACAAACACATAAATATAATAAAAAATTTACATTATTTATTTATATATATATTATTTACAAAAACATGTTACGGTTTAAAAGTTTCTATCTTAACACTTAGCATCCAAGTGGTTGCCCAGTTATTCTCGGTAATCATGTTGAACATGCTCCATGTGACTTAAGTGGACTAGTGTACGATGGACATTAAGTGAAGAACTCTGACCCAATCAATACTTTTAAAAAAAATATCCTATGACAAGTCGCTCGTAGGTCGGGCACAATTACGTACATCTCCTGCCTGATAGCTACTAATATCATGCCGGTTTTCTTTGATTACGTGTGCGGTGCCTGACAAATTGCTTCTTACGTACCCTCTGTCATCCACTTCAAAATTTTCAAGTTTGCTTTGTTAGTAAATAAAATATAATAATAAAAAAAGAACGCATAGATAGCATCGCCAAATACTTGCAAAAGAGAATATGTGATCTACTCGTCGGCATATTCTTTACGCGGTCCTAAAAAGGCACGGAATATTTTATCTAATGACAATTTAGGGTCAATTCCTACATGATAAGGGAAACGTCTATTAAATCGGTTTGCTTTATTGTAACGGGAGTGTACCTACAATTTCAAAAGTCTAAATCTTATTCCATTTACTTTTTTTTTTTTCTACTTTTTTATGTCTTTCTTTTTAGCTAGTTAAATTGATGATTTAGTTTGGACGGCTTGAATTGTTTCCAGCTTTAATATGTTTGGCCAGTTGTTCAAAATTACAGACAGTGCTAGTTTGTTCTATCCTTTATCCCCTACTTTAGCTCAAGCCTACTTTATCATACGTAAAAAATGAGGCTAACAAGCTCCACTTTCGAGTTCCCTTGTTAAGCTTTTCCTTTTATCTTCTCGCTAAATATTACTTTTCCTCTTTTGAAATGCTATGTAACATATTCTTCTGTGTCAAAAATATGATAATGTTACAAATGAGTAAAAAACAGCCGTTGCATGGATATATTTCATTATATATGATACGTTTTTTAGTAGGAAATTTAATAAGGTTTGCATTTTCAAACTTTAATCAAATCAAAAAATCAAATACAGAACAAATTTAATGCAAGTTTAATTTTTTAAACACATGTACGTCTGTACGTATGCATGCATGCACGCATGCACGAATTTTTGTAACGCTTCAAAACTTAATTAAGTATAATTAGTGTGTTAAATGGTGAATTAGTGTGCCAAATTTATAATTTGTTTTTAATCTAATTATTTTGTGATGATTTCCTAATCAATTTGAATTTTAAATTACTTTAACTATTTTATTATTTATATTTCCCATTTTAAATTTTTAAAACAAAACAAATTGTCAAATGTTAAATATGTCTTTTTTGCAAAACTATGGACGCATACGGTTTTCCTCTCTGGTTTTACTTTCCCTCCCTCTATTTATTTCACTTTTTCCCTCTTCTCTCCTCACTTTCTCTCAGCTCTCTCTCTCTCTTCTTCCACGCTCTCTCTCTCCCTCTTCCTCTCTGCATTTTCCCTCTCTCCTTCCTCTCTCTTTGATTTAAAAATTTTGAATCCGAGCTTTGATTCCTAGCTAGATTGGAGGTCAAGAAACGTGATTAAGCTTCCGTGAACTCATTTTAAATCTCCAATTCGAGGTAAATTCTTTTATTTTCAATTTTTCAAATTTTGCTCAAAATTTTCTAAATTTCTTTGAAATGTTGTGATTCAAGTTTAATGTAACAACCCGATATTTTAATGCACTGAAAATGCACTAAATTGAGGATTATATTTAGGCAAAAAACGTGATTTAAAGAAAAGTACTGTATAATAACATGGAAATCATACGGTATTGGAGTAATGTAGTGTAAGAAAAATACACTGATGAAATTATGCAATATGCAAATTACACTGTCAAAGTAATGCAGTGTAAGAATTGGGCTGTTGTAAAATCACACAGTACAGAATTGGATTGTGTAAAAAGTATAGATCACACTTTTTTATATAAAAGCAAAGCAATAAAAAAAAAGAAAAAAAGGGAAAATTTTGGATAATTATCGCACTTTCTCTCTCCTCACTTTCTCTCTCTACACTTTCTCTCTCCTTAAAATTAGTTTGAGATTTTGAGCTCTATTTTCGACACCTCCCACACCATTGGAAAGATCTTGACGAGCTGAGCTCAATGGTGTGCCAAGCACCTCGAAAAGCCGCTGGAGGAGGGCTCATGCGCCGCCCAAAGTGGCTATGAGACCTATTTTTTTGAGCTGATTTCTCTTCCGTCCGACCACCAATCGAGGTGATTTTGGTCTCTATGGACTCAAGGTGATGAGAGGAACAAGATGGTATCAAGTTTCCAGCTTAATTTCAGCTAGAAGGGCTTCGACGGAGCTGCCCTAGCTTTGTCGTGGCACCACCGTGGGAACCGCCGTTCCCGACGGCAGTGAGGTGCACTGCCCCCATCAAAAGCTTCAGAGTGGGACGGTGAGTGAAACCCCCAAGTTAATTGTGTCGTAGCACCGCCGGCTGCAGAAGAACGACTAGGGCCGGTGTCGCCGTCGTGGGGGAGGATTGGGTTTAGGCCGTGTTGAGCCAAATTGAGGGCACGAACACCCTTAGAGGGTTGAGAGGAGGAGATTTGACTCCTCAATTGCACGAAACCACCATCGGAGGAGCTCAGTTGATGTCCACCACCTAGCGCTGCCATGGGCGAGGTGGAGCCACTGTTCCAAGCAAAGTTGAGCAACCCACCATGGGGGAATTGCTCAGAGAGCCACGAGGAGCGATTCCCCTAGCTCAATTTCACGGTACCTTCACCGAAATACCGTGATCGAGACCACCAGTTTTGGCCATGGAATCCGTGCCCGATTCATGTAGATGGAGGCCAAATTAATTGAAATTGACCCCACCAATGGACTCAGGAGGTTCGATTTTGGGGGGGTAGGCTCAAGCTCAGCCACCAACGAGGCCAGTTGACGCCGAACCGGCAGTCAACGACTAGTCAAAGGTCGTTTTGGGATTTTACGATCTGGACCTCCGATTGACAATCTGAGACCGCCTCCCGACTTGTTTCGATGTTTTGAATGCAACGGTGTCTTCAGTTCGAGCTAATTCCACTCTGGTGAAAATCGTCTAGTACCAACTATACGCAGATCGAGGTGATTCAAACAGCAATATCAGAGTCTAGAATGACATGTTAAAGAATGTAGGATCTCCAGGAAGCATTCCTAGCCATGTATGGTAGCTCGAGGAGCACTGTAGAGGATGCTTCACATACTATGGATACAGCGAGGTACAACCGGACCTGCGTAGCCCGGAGTCCAAGTAAGTAGCAACCTCGCCTACTGTATGAATTGTATTATAATGCATTGTGATAGATGCTAAGTTGCAAGGTTTTAAGTTCAGTTAAGGAAAGAATGAAGGAAAATGACACGAAGGGCAAAATGGTCATTTTATGAAAAATGACCAAAATGGACCCGAAACGCCCTATGTTGGGAATTGTTTCTTAGTGATAATTTTTCCATATTATGTATGTATTGGAATGTAAAGTTAAGTTATAAGTTTGGTTAGCTAGAAAATGGACGAAAAACTCACCAAGGGCAAAATCGTCATTTTTACAAAAATGGCTAGAATGGAGCCGAACACTCCGATTTAGCATAACGTTTAGACGAAAAATGTTTCGTAATACATTGAGTAACGTAACCGCCAGTGAGATGGGAAGTTATATAAAGGAATGTTTAATGCTTATGTTTTATTATTAATCGAGTGGATTGATAAAAAGGAAGATTATTAATGAGTCGGCTGTCGTATGATCAGGACACAGAAGCCGACCAACAAAAGGAAAAGGAATGAGACAGGAAAGGAATAGAGTACGCTAGAGTATAGTACGGGTAAGTTTTAGACCTCACATATAGCATGAAGTAAAAGATTTTTCAAATGCTTATTTATATGATTGCAAATATGTTTGCAATGGTTATACAAATTGTTTCTAAAAGTATGTTTGCATTAATTATGCAAAAATTTTTACAGTATAGATCAAGTTTGCAATGTATTTGCGATGATTATGTTTAAAAGTATAATTGCATTTAATATGCATAAAGTTTAAAAGTACAAGTTATGATTCAGAAAGTATTTAAAGTATGTTTTGCATTTTGACAATGCATAATACTTTATAATTTAAGTTATAAGTTTTATAATGCGTTTGCTATGCATTAAGTTAAGTTTCAAAATGTGATTGCATTATATATTGCATATGTTATTCAATAAGTGTTAAAATACATGTTATGATTTGCAAAAGGTGATTGCATTGCATGATGCATTTGATATGTAATACGTTGCATTCGTTATGCAATAAATTTTACAGTACAAACTATGAATTGCAAGTGTGTTTGCATATGATGTGACTGCATCTGACACGCTCACAAAAGATAATAAGAAGGTAAAGTAAGGATAAAAAGAAAAGTGTCGTACTAGCTTCTATGTTATGAGGTAATGAACATAAAGTTAAAGTTAACCTCTAAGATGTGAGGTATTTGACCATGTGATCGATGGTCTCAAGTCTTCCGCAAGGGAAGCATCATGTTAATGATCTCATGATTAATGAGTTGGTACGAACACTAAAGCAAGGTAAGAAAAGTGAATGAAAGATAAGGAAAGATAAGTACAAGGATGGAAAGTGAAAGCAAGATAAAGAAAGTTAAGAAACAAAGATAGTAAGTTAAAGTAAGAGAAGAGTGTTCATAAAATGCTCATAATTGAGCATAAATGGAATCATGCATTTTGATTCTGCTTGAGTTCCTTTTTATGAATATTTATATGTTATGTTATGAAAGACATTTTGAGAAACGTTTTACATTAAACGTTTATGAAAAATGTATTTATGTTTATGAAAAACATTCTGATGAATGTTTTATGATAAATGTTTATGGGAAACATTTTCATGTTTTTAAGAAAAGATTTATAAAGGATGCTTATTGAAATGCATTCTAAGGATTGATGTTAAATGTTTTGAGAAAACATTTATGAGAAACGTTTTAGAAACGTTTTATGAAAAGTGTTTATGAAAAATGTTTATGAAGAACGTTTATGAAGAATGTTTCAACAGGAAAGTTTTTATGAGAAAAGTTTTAGAGTATGTTTAAACGCTTTGTGAGTTTATGTTTGAACTTACTGAGCGTAAGCTCTTAAATTTTTTTTCATGCTGTAGGTAATGTATGGGTGACCAGTAGGACCCGTTAGAAGAGCTAGGTGCTGCGGAAGGGCAGATGCGAGATGTGGGAATGGATACCACTACAGTTTGCTTTCGCTATGCAAAGAAAAGGCTTTACACTATTTAATGTAGTGTTTCCAAGGTTTTTAAGGAAATAAGAGTTTTAAGAAGTGTTTTCAAAAGTTTTACGATACATTGTACTAAATGTGTTATACAATTATGAAATGATGATTTAAGCTATGTTTTAATAAATGTTTCTTAGTAGTTTTAAGAAACAGTTTGAAATGGTTTTAAAGACAAAGGTTGAGCAAAGTCTCAACAGGAATGGCGACGAAGGTCGCAACAGTTTCCAAGTACATTTTAAAGAGTAATGTTAAAGAAAATTTTTTGTAATTCAGTATTTTCTTATTAAGTAAGTAAGATTACTGTATCAAGAACGATATTTAAAGAAAGTTTAAGTGATGGCCGAAAAGGCGGGTCGTCACATTTAATGAGCTCAGAAACCCTAAATCTAAGTTAGTAGAACTCATAACATTTAGAATCTAGGTTTAGTTTGATGGAAAATAGATTTAAATCAAGTTTTTTCATTTTTCTCTATTTTTCTCATTTTTGGATTTCTTTAAAAATTTCTATGCAAACCTTGTTTAAATGTGTTTCAAAGTGTTTTAGTATGTTTTTTTTTATCATATATGAATGTTTTCTATGCCTAAGAATTGAGAAAACATGTTAGAAATAAAGATTTAAGCTTGAAAGGCTGAAGCTCGAATCTAGAAATTTCTAGATTTTTCTAGTTCGATAGGTCAAACTCAAAGTTCTACAGGCTGGATTAATGAATCCCGTAGGCTGAACTTGGGAACAGTTTGGCAGGCCGATCCTAGTTTGCCAGTAGGCCAAACAAAATAATTCGACAGGCCGGACCAGGGAATCCGACAAGCCGACTGGGTCTTGCAACAATTTGTCCTTTTTCGCCCATTTTTGCTATTTTAAAACTCAAATTGAGATTTTAATCTTATAATATGATTTTATATATACAAATGGCACACTAGGACACCATGAAATACCTTAGCAGTGTAGAATAACCTAAGCTAGATATTGATGAACTTAGTTTATATTTAGATCGTTCGTAGTTCTGTGGAGCTAACGTATAGCGGGTCGGGACTACAGTGTTGAGTCACGATGTAGGATATCGAGATAAGACTTCTACCATTTTCTTTGGTAGCCGGGTTTTTAAATGGTTTTGGCCTTAAAGATCCTTTCAAAATGTTTTCAATAAATGACAAAATGTTTTAAATATTTTCAAATGGGGGCCTTTGGCCACAAAATAATTTCTTTCAATTTGATTTTTAAGGAATGATAAAAAACAAATTTCTTAGTATTTTTCATTTTTGTCTAAGAATGAATGTTCATAATGAATCAAATAAAGAACGTAATTGAGAATATTCAGTAACATGGGATTTAAATAATAATAAATACATATAAGGGCATGATGCCATAATCAGAGATCGGGTCTTATAGAGTGCGACCTTGGGGGCAGTTCTCAAAACCCAACTAGATGACTACGGTGGTGATTTATATGGTTTTCCCAAAAGAGATGGTAAGATTCTTTCTAGATAAACAAAGAACCGTTTTGATAAGAACGATTTAAATGAATTATTTGTTCATTTATTTATCAAATTCTGTTTTCTAAATACTTTTTGAAATGCAAAATTTTATATCTGAATTAATGTTTTCTAAATTTTAGTCCTATTGAGCCTTCTGCTCATATTTTCTTTATTTGTTTTAAAATCTTTCCCCTAAGCAAATTGCAGCTTAGGACAGATAGGGGGGCAACTAGGCAACAAGTGAGTCGTAGGAATACCGTTTTAGGTTATTGCTTTATTCAAATCAAGGCATGTATTATTTATACTTTTATCTCTCATATTAGACTGTGATTACAATATTTTATTGTCGATATTATGTGTGTGCACTAATATGGGTCTGGTGGAGCCTGTCTTATATTTGACTGTCTTTAATATTTTATTTTCTAAGTAACTATTTCAAAATAATAATAATTGTTTAAAATGTTTTAAACTATCACGTTTTTCAAAATAATAATAATAATAATAACTCAAATCATTTAATTGGTGTTTTTAATAAAAAAAATCTGTTTTAATTAACTCAATTAATCCTCCACCTCATTACCTGTACTTTGGGGTGTGACAATTTCTTTATTTTCTATGTTTTTCTATCTCCAGGTAATTAACAGAAATTAAGTATTTGAATGCCTTTGTTTAAGCAAATTAAGTATTTGAATGCCTTTGTTTGGCAATCACAATTAGTCATTTATTTTTTTATGAATAATTAGTCGTTTATCATATGTTGTTATTGTGCACTAGCTAGCGTAAAATACAACTAGTCATTGAAGGGTTTTTTCCCTAATATACACGTAATGCGTCATATCATATAATATATATTTGTCAATATGATGAGAGAAAACAACTAGCCTCAAGAACATCATAATTATATTGGCACCTTGTAACATCCCAAAGTTAATTAAATAGTATTAGAATGCTAAATGGTAAATTAGTGTGCCATAATGAACATTTTAAATTTAATTTGATTATTTTGAGAAAATTTAGTAACCTTGCGTTATTTTACTCTTTTAATGATTTTTAATTGTTCTAAATTGTTTTTAATTGTTAATTTAAATTTTAATGAAACAATTTGATTTGAAAACTGTGTGTAGTTGCACGCAGTCTTGTACAACCAATTTTCTCCATCTTTTTCTATTTATTTAATTCTTTCTCTCTCTTCTCTCATTTCTCTCACTCGTTCACTCTCTCTCCATCTCTCTCGATTTCTCTCTCTCTCTCCCATTCTCTCTCTAAATTTTGAAACAAAATTTAGATTTAAGCTTTGGGTTAGAAGATTGAAGGCTCGGGAACGAGATTCAACAACAAAAACATCGTTTTCAAGCTTCGATTCGAGGTTAGTCTCAAAATTTCTAAACTTTTTCAATTTTTCAAATTTTCTTGCATTTTGAAATCTAAGCAATTTTGAGCATAGAAAAGCTTTAATCTAGCTTAGAGTGACTTAGAATAACTAAGATTGAAACTTTGTTTGATCAAAAACGGATCAAAATCAAGATTTTTCATTTTTTCTCTATTTTCTCTATTTTTGGATTTTTGTGAAAATCTTGTTTAAAACTTGTTTTAACACATCAAAAGTGTTCTACTATGATTTTCTAGTGTTTATGATGATTATCCATGCCTGAGAATTGAGAAAATTTGTTGAAATTGAGAATTTGGATTCGGGAAGCCGAGAACCCGTGCGTGGAAAATTCTGGAATTTTTCCAGATCGGCAGGCCGAACTTCATGTTCGGTAGGCCAGATTCAAGGGATCGGCAGGCCGGATTCATCCGACCGGCAAGCCAAACCTGGAGATGTTCGGCCGACCGAACCTGCTCTTCCGGCAGGCCGAACTGTGCAGTTCGACAGGCCGAACCAGGGCGACCGGCAGGCCGACTGGGCGTGGTGCAGTTTTGTGATTTTTCACCCGTTTTTATTGTTTTGAACCCCGATTGAAATTATAACTTTATAAAATGATTTTATAAACTTAAAAGGCACACTAGGACACCATGAGTTGATTTAGTACCATAGGATACCTCGGGTTATATACTAATGGGTTAAGTTACTATGCGTTTAGGAGTTGTGCGTGGATCCGCGGAGCTAACGTATAGCGGACCGGGATTACGGTGTGGGACACTGACACGGATATCGAGATAGGACTTCTATCCCTTATTTGATAGCTAGTTTTAAATATTTTGGCCTCAAAGGGATTTCTATGAAAATGTTTTCAAATGATTTGTTAACAAAGGATTTTTATAAACTGTTTTCTAAGACAGTAGATTGAGGTAAATTTCATAATAAACCTCATAATGAATTTAAATGATTATATCTGGTAAAGAAGAGGTTTTATTAATCAAAGAGATATATATATATATATATATATATATATTTGAGGGCATGATATCATATCAGAGATCGGGTCGTGTAGTGAACGACCTTGGGGGTAGGTCCCGAAACCCAACTAGGCCACTTCAGTGGTGATTACTTGGTTTGCCCGAGTAAATTTAAAAGGTACTTTTGGATAAACTGTTTTTAATAGAATTTTAGTAAATGAAAATATTTGTTTGATTTATTTAATTATTTATTTATTAAGAAAGTTCTACTAGAATATTTATCTGTTTATTTTAAATATAGTCCTATTGAGCCCTTCCCTCATATTTTTATTTGTTTTAAAATCTTACCTCATAGGTGGATACCAGCTTAGGATTGGAGAAGAGTCCGCTGACCGGACTTACGACCGGTAGAAGAATTTGGTAGGTTAAAATACAATTCAAGGCATGTAAGATCCTAACTTACTCTTTTACCTTGGACTGTGGTTGTATTGTAATATTGTCAGTACTATACGTGTGTGCACAATATGTGGGCCAGTGGGACCCATACGCGTTCCACCCCATATTTAATTATTTTAATGTTCTTTTATTTGCTTAATTATCATGATGATTTATTTTATTTCCTTAATTTATTCCATTCAAATGGTTTTAAAATTATCACTTTTTAATCATAAATTTAATTATAAAACCTTGTTTTTAACTAAATCTTTATTTATTTAACTTAATTAAACCACCACGTCACCTCCCGTACTCCGGGGTGTGACACACCCACTAAAGAAAATCAATCCGACATTAAGTTTCCCATTCAATTTTTTCAATAAAATAAAAGAAAAATACAAGTCAATCCAAAATAAAAAAAATACAACCACTTAACCAGGAGAAATAAAAAAGAAAAATAGTCATCTTAAATGATTTATCTCAACTTAAAAGAGAAAGGTGCCTTATTAAAACCCTTTTAATGGAGAAAACCTAAAGAAAAAAAATCCAAAAAAGAGGAAAAAAGTGCATGATCTAGGAAAATAGGAACCCATTTGTGATAAACAAAGCCGTAAAAAAGGAAACCTAATTTGATCTCAATTAACAAGGGGTATCATTATAATTGATCAAGAGCATTATTATAATTGATTTCTTCAAAA
>CAMOHE010054954.1:12194-34058 GCA_946598075.1 Artocarpus hirsutus | reverse complement strand
TTGTGCACTAGCTAGCGTAAAATACAACTAGTCATTGAAGGGTTTTTTTTCCCTAATATTCACGTAATGCGTCATATCATATAATATATATTTGTCAATATGATGAGAGAAAACAACTAGCCTCAAGAACATCATAATTATATTGGCACCCACTAAAGAAAATCAATCCGACATTAAGTTTCCCATTCAATTTTTTCAATAAAATAAAAGAAAAATACAAGTCAATCCAAAATAAAAAAAAAAAAATACAACCACTTAACCAGGAGAAATAAAAAAGAAAAATAGTCATCTTAAATGATTTATCTCAACTTAAAAGAGAAAGGTGCCTTATTAAAACCCTTTTAATGGAGAAAACCTAAAGGAAAAAAATCCAAAAAAGGGGAAAAAAGTGCATGATCTAGGAAAATAGGAACCCATTTGTGATAAACAAAGCCGTAAAAAAGGAAACCTAATTTGATCTCAATTAACAAGGGGTATCATTATAATTGATCAAGAGCATTATTATAATTGATTTCTTCAAAAAGCTAAAGAAACCAACTTGTCTATAACATCATTAGCTTCTCAAAAATTATGCGATGTACGAATTAACTAGTGAATCAGCATAACATAGAGCCTGAAGCCATCTATTCCGATAGGCGCCAATGAACGACAAACGATATCTAGCCTTGAAGAAGTTAAACCACAAAAGTGGAATCACACACTATCCTGCCAATTCAATTTCTAAGCTTTCTAAATAATATTATGATATAACATATGATAATATGCAACATATATATACACATTGGTTTAATGAAAACCACCTTGTTTCTTATTACAGAAACATCATCTTTGAGCCCCTTTCTACGAAATTCATGTGAACAAGGAAACGAGGATTACAGAAAAACGAAGGTTGTATAATGAGTCGGCGCAGTACTTTTGAGGTAATTGAGTCATGGAAACAGATCATCATTTGTCAACATCTCAAAGACATGCAATTTGGACTTGGTACTCGGTATAAAAGAGAACTGGAAAACACGCCGAAAAAGTGAAAGAGAGAGAGAGAGAGAGAGAAGGAATGGTAAAGTATCAAGATTAATTTGCTGGGGCTTCTTACCTTTACCCTTAGGCAGCTTAGGAAAATTATGGGCTCCCATTAATGGGTAACAACATATCAAACCAGCGCGTTAAATTGCACTTATTACTTCCGTTTGTGTATAATTTCAACTACTTATTTAGTGACATTTCTTTGTACTTGCATCGTACGAAGCCAAATGACGGGTCCACCAAAACATGTTTACAAATATTCAAATGGTCTTTTTTTTTTTCCCTTGAGAAAGTCCACCACTTGGATTGTGTTTTCCCTTTTTGTCTTATAAATAAGAGCCATCCAAAGGCACTTCTATGCAATCTATCAGTTATTCTCTTTGATATCTCTCTCTCTCTCTCCCCAGTTTCTCTCTGTTCATGCCAAGTCCTTGTCTTTACAATATTACTATTCGGCTATGGAAATGGCGAGATTTGACGAGAAAGATGGGCTGTTTGCTCTTGCTTGGTTATGGCTAAAGAAATTACCAGAAAATGTAAAAGCCAAAGTTTCTGAGGTTGCAAATAACATAAAAAAACTTGGGAAAGATGACCCAAGAAGAATTATTCATTCCCTTAAGGTGGGAGTTTCACTCAGCCTCGTCTCAATTTTCTACTACTATCAGCCACTTTACGACAACTTTGGTGTCTCTGCAATGTGGGCCGTAATGACTGTTGTTGTCGTTTTTGAATACACTGTTGGTAAGTTTCCCACCTCTTTCACTCAAATAAATTACCCCCATTAACCTTTTTCGTCAAACAAATTGTTACGTTAATATATAAACTTTTGTACAGAAATTGAATTTTCTTCATGTTTTATCTTGCTACTTGGTATTAATTCTTGTTTGCAAAGCATGGCAGATAATTATGTAACATTTCATACCGCAAGAGGAAATAAATTAATAAGGATGTACGGGATTTAGAAAACTTTATGCAATCCCGGGCATGCTAATTAATAATTTTGATATGTTTTCAGGAGCCACTATTGGAAAAGGTTTGAATAGGGGTTTCGCAACTTTGCTTGCTGGCGCTTTAGGCGTTGGAGCTCATCATTTGACTAGCTTATTTGGTGACATTGGCGAGCCCATATTACTTGGGTTTTTTGTCTTTCTACAGGGTACAAAACCAACTAAAAAAAATACTGATTTTGACATATTTATCGGGCTAATATGTTGAGAGTGATCTCTATCAATGGAAGGAGGCCAATTTTTGTTTGAAGGGCTTCTTAAAAATTGTTTTTGACTTTATAAGTTAGAAAGCTGTACATGCAATGAAAGTTTTAGAAGATTGTTTTTACTCTTTAAAAAATTTTTAATCAAAACTTTAAAATATGACTTCTGAAAAAATTATTTTCAAAATTAGAATTTAAAATTTATACTAAAGTTTTAATAGAAAACCGTTAACTTTACTGTAACATTGTTATTATCTATAAAAATATTTTAAAATTTTTTGACTTATTTAAATTTTTTTTTCAAAAAAATATAATTACAAATACTCATCAAAATGTCACCTTTTTCTTCTTCTTTTTTTTTTTTTTTTTCTGACAACTACATGCAAAAAGGTTCTGCAAACAGATCCTTATTAATCGCTATGGAGACTTCAGATTTTTTTTTTTTTTTCCTTTCTTGAAGCGGTTAAGTATTGCGTTGATTATCTTGCAGCTGCAACATCAACATTTATACGGTTCTTTCCGAAAGTGAAGGCAAGATATGATTACGGGTTGCTGATATTTATTCTGACATTCTGTTTGATCTCTGTCTCTGGTTTTCGGGACGACGAGATTTTGGAGATGGCTCATAGGAGGCTTTCGACCATCCTAATTGGAGGCTCTGCCTGCGTAGTTATCTCCATTTTGGTTTGTCCTGTTTGGGCTGGTGAAGATCTCCACAATTTGATTGCTCTCAACTTGGAAATGCTTGGAAATTTCTTGGAAGGTACAGCATTACACACACATATATATTATATTATATTATATTGCCTAAGGACATATTCAACTAAACTAGATCAAGAACTTCAAATAATACCTAAGTGAGTTAGGGTGTTTGACAACTATGATTGTCGTTGCTAAATAATGTAAAACTCTTACATATTACAAAAAAATAAACCAAAAAAGTTAGTACAGTGTAAAGCTCTCACACACTATAATATTTTGACTATAATCTTAGTTTAACCACACTTATCAAACACCTTAAAATACATATGATTTTTTTTATATAGATTAGGTGTATCAACTTTTGGGCAGGATCGAACCTGCCTCTTACCTCTGAAATCCTCTATCCCAACCACTAGGCTAAAAAATAACAACGTAGTTACGTTGATAATTTTGAAGTTGAGATAAAAAAAAAAAAAATTACAATAGAAGAAAACATTAAACCCTTAAAGAATAATATATGTGAAACTTTTTAATACTGTCACCGAATTTGTTTAAAGTTTATATTTTTTTTCCAAAAGCAAATTCGTCTATTTAGTCACCACAAGGAACACTTAATTAAAGGTCTAATTAAAATATTAATGTAAATAACAAAGGAACAATTTAGTTATTTATTGCACAACCCTCATGTGGCTAGTTTCAATTGCCATTTTTTAATACAACGCACGAGCCTAAAAACATCATGAAGTATGTAAATATTTTACAGGATTTGGAGGGGAATACTTTGGCACATCAAGGAATGAAGAGTCTAATAACGACGAGAACAAGGCATTTCTGCAAGAATATAAAAGGATAATCAACTCAAAAAGTAGCGAAGAATCTTTGGTGGGTCCTGATTTCTCTTTATCTTTCTCTCTTTCATTTGTCGTCAATACATTTATACTAATATAAAATAGTATAACGTAATAAATCACTGCAGGCAAATTTTGCAAGATGGGAGCCAGGTCATGGACGATTCCAATTTCGTCATCCGTGGAAACAATACCTTAAAGTTGGAACTCTGGCTCGCCAATGTGCCTACCGAATTGAAGCACTTCATGGGCGCCTCGGTGCTGATCTCATCCAAGTATTACATCGTTACTCTATACATGTTTCATGCCCAAAAAACACCATTTATAATTTTTTTTGTATTTAGTTCAATGCACAAAATTAATTTCAAAAAACCATAAAATATTTGGATCAGAAATTAATACCCAAACATGTAAGTAATACTGGTTCCTGCTACAGCAAAGTCGCTACAAATTTTATCAAAGCCCACTGCACGTTGATATGATTTTTTGGAAATTAATAATACTCATGGATTGTCCTTGATGGAGTGTTTTTTTTTTCTTTTATTTTTATTTTCTACCAAATTTGAATGAAAGACTTAGGGTATTTTACACATTGGTTTGGACAAAAACTTTTGATTTAAATACTATAACATTGTAATTGTTTTTTCATTTTGTAGTATAACATATAAGAGTTTTATATTATTTTTAATTAGAACTTATGTGTCAAACATCCTATTGAGATCCGCTTTGTCAATCCAATATTAGTTGTTCTTCATCTTTTTTTATTAAAGAAAACGAGACAAAATAATAGAGTATAGGGGAGAATTACCCTCCATCAAAAGACACACAGTATATTTCAACTGTGTCAGCAGCACCCATCTGAGTACTCAATAGTACACGTGATAAATTAAACTGGGCAAAAGCTCATGCCTCCATGGGCAAAACCATATAAAATCAAGTAATAAAGTATTAATTATGTACTTCTTATGATTCATAACTTACGATGCTTAACTAACATCCTTAAAAAATTGGTGCCAAACTCTGCAGACATCACCAGAAATCAAAGAACAAATTCAAGAAGCATGCATAAAAATTAGCTTGGAATCTGGCAAAGCACTGAAGGAACTATCAACTGCTCTCAAGAAAATGACTAAACCATCCTCAGCTGATCAATACATTGCAAGTTCAAAAGTGGCAGCCAAGTCTCTGAGATCCTTGCTAAAATCAGGCTTGTGGGAGAATATTGACCTTTTAGAAGTAATACCCTCCATTACTGTGGCTTCAATCCTTCTTGATGTCGTTTGTTGCACCGAAAAGATTGTTGAATCAGTTCATGAACTGGCCTCTCTTGCACACTTCAAGAGTACTACCATGTATCCTAATGTTTCCCCAGAAAAGTCCCCTTTGGGAATGCCTGACGTCCCTGATAGACCAGATCAAAATCCCATTATAGTTTGCCCCAACGATGTGGTTATTACAGTTGCACAGTCAGCGCCAACTTCACAAGAAAACGGGAAGCCTCAGGAATGACATATGGGAGTGTAAATATATGTCACCGATTCGAAACTATGACATACGTATACCCACTTGATTATTGTAAAGTTGGGTGTCAAAAGTTAGAGCTTAATTTCTCGTTACTTAAATTTTTGACTAAAGTGATCCTTTTGGAGACATATTAAATAATGTTTTAATATATTGGACGACTTGATAGAAGGAATAATGTTTCGGATGGTGTGATCCTAATTATTAGAATGACCTCGTTTTCTTTGACATCAATTATTCTTCCTCTTCATTACAAAAATTAAATATCAAATACTTGTCTCAATCTAAAATTATAAATCACTAACTTTTGAGCTCACAATACGTACGGTTTGCTCTATTAGGTTTTGTTATTCTTGCTATAATTTTGTCCCTATAAATATTGGAGACAGCATTAATAACTCATTGTCAAACAGCGTAAAATTACTTTTAAAATTATTTGTCGCTAATATTTTTACTGCGTTTCCGTCATGGAATATTTTGTCAAAAACTTGCATACTAAGCAATACTTTTGTTGTTTTAGAAAAACACTTCTATTAGAAAACACATATAATGCAACGGAATATATTTTAAGAAGTTTTCTTAATCTTCAAATCCATCTCATGTTACTGTATAAATAATTCTCAATTAACCTTTCTCATCTATTGAGCAATAATTACTAGATGATATTAAGCATTTCAAAGCCTTGCGATCTTTACTATTCTTCTATCTTTGACTAAACCGGTGTCGGATCATTGTGTTGGACTTCTCAATTATTCTCATATTCTCTCTTGGCTACGGCTTTTTTTTTTGGTCTATACGCAAGAGCGCAAAAAATTTTAAATGGAGACCCTAAAAGATCTAAATGAAAATAAACTACGAGAGGTCTATTTGTAGCACAAATTAATTGAGTAGAAGTTGACCACCGATGGGCGTGTGGCATGTTCTACCACAAGGACAACTGTACACAAATCACCACATTCGTATTTCACAAAAATTTCTAAAAGCCCATTGTAACGTCTCGAAATTAATTAAATGTTATTAGTGTATAAAATGGTGGATTAGTATGCCATAATGAATGTTTTAAACTTTATTTGATCATTTTGTGAAGTTTCTAAATTAATGTTATTTTGAATACTTTAACAATTTTTAATTTCCTTAAATTATTTTTATTTGTCATTTTGAATTTTGAAACAAAATAATTTGTCAAAAGTCATATATATCTCATTTTACAAAACTGTAGGTGGTACAAGGTTTCCACGCAGTGAAACCTCCCATCTCTCTCTCTATTTATATCTCTCTCTCTTCTCCACTCTTCCTCACCTAGCTCTCTCTCACTCTCTCTTGTGCGTCTCTCTCTCCTCTCTGCCTCTCTTTCTCTCTCAATTTCCTTTCCAAATTTTTGAATCAAAAATCAAACCCAAGCTTTGGATCATTGGATTGGAGGCTTAGGAACTCAATTGAGCAATCAAAAACATGATTTGAAGCTCGAATCCAAGGTTAGTTCTCAAACTTTCAAAACTTTTTCAATTTTTCAATTTTTCTTGTATTTTGAAATTTGAGTTCAATCGAGCATAGAAAACCCTTAATTCAAGTTAGAGAAACTCAAAATAACTAGAATCTAACCATTGTTTGATCAAAAATGGATTTAAATCAAGATTTTGTATTTTTTTTCTTTTTTTCTATTTTTCTCTATTTTTGGGATTTTTCAAAATTTTTGTGAAAAACTCGTTTTAATATGTTAAAAGGTAATCTACTATGTTTTTTTTTTTTTTTTTTTTTTTTTATCAACTATGATCATTATTTATGTCTGGGATTTGAGAAAACATGTTGAAATTGAAGATTTGGGCTCAAGGAGGCCGAAACCCGTGCTTGAAAAATTCTAAAATTTTCCAGTTCGACAGGGCGAACTTCGTGTTTGGCAGGCTAGATTCATGAGTTTGGCAGGCCGGATTCATACGGCTTGCAGGCCAAACCTAGAAAAGTTTGGTTGACCGGACTTGGTTTATAGTTCGGCTGGCCGAACTAGGGTGACCGGCAGGCCGATCGGGCATGGTCCCATTTTCACTGTTTTGAACCCTGATTGAGATTCTGACTTTGTAAGATGATTTTATAAACTTAAATCGTACACTAGGACACCATTAGATAGCTTAGTGGCATAGAATATCCTAATAGATCTGGTTTATATATTTAAGGTTGTTCGTGGTCTTGCGGAACGAATGTATAGCAGACCGAGACTGTAGTGTGGGACACCAGCACAAGAATTAAGGTAGGATTTCTACCCCCTCTTCTTGGTAGCCTCATTTTTAAATGTTTTTAGCCTCAAAAAGGACTTTTATCAAAATGTTTTTAACGATCGATTGAAAAATGGATTTTATCGACTGATTTCATGAACTGTAGATTGAGGTGATTTTTATAATAAACCTCATAATGAATGTAAATGAAATACTTGGTAAATGAGATTTTAATGATTATAAAAGGATATATATATATATATATATATATGGCATGATGCCATATCAGAGATCAGGTCGTATAGCATACGACCTTGGAGGTAGGTCTCGAAACCTAGTTGGGCTACTATGATAGTGTTATATATATGGTTTGCCTAGGAAAAGAAAAATAATATTCTTTCTGGTCGACCAATACTCAGATTTGGTAAGATTAATTTTATTGAATTTATTTATTCATTTATTTAAAGTCCATTCTCTAAATAATTTCCTAAAAAATGAAAATTTTCTTTTCAATTTAAATGTTTCCAAAAATATACTCCTACTGAGCCTTTCGCTCACCTTTTAGTTGTTTTAAAATCTTTTGCCCCTTTAAGTGGATTTTAGCTTAGGATTCGAGAAGAGTCCGCCGAACGGACCTATGACCAGTAGAAGACTTGGGTAGGTTGGTGTATGATAAATTCAAGGAATGTATAACTTTAACTTTCTCTTTTACTTTGGACTGTGCTTGTAAGCTACTAATGTCAGCACTGTGTGTGTTCACAAGTTGTGGGTCAGTGGGACCTAACACATATCCCCCATTTCCTAATTATTTTATTTTATTTTAATTTATTTCTTCCTGCTTTATTTTACTTGTTTAATTGTTAAAAAAGTTTGTTTAAAGGGCTTTTAAATTACCAAAATTTCTTAATTAATTAGATTCTTAAACTTGTCTTTTAATTAAATTTCTTTAAAATTAACCTAATCAACCTGCTACATTACCTTCTGTACTTCAGGGCGTGACACCCATCTAGTCAATAACCAATCCAGTTTGAATTCAAAACTGATTTAGTATTTGTATTACCAATTAAAATGTGAAACTCAATGATTATCACAACCTTTTATTCCATGAATAATAATTGTTGATATCTAATTTAACTATTAACATAAACACAGTTTGTGTAATCAATATTCTTTGTGTCCCATAAAAAATGTTATAGAAATGTATGAGTATTAAATTTTGTTTGTGTTACATATATGAAAACATGCACCTAATTGTCCAAACTACTATTAAATAGGCACCAACCTGCTGTAAGAAAACTTGCCAAGGTAATTTCTATCAGTCTAGAAAAAATCGTCAAAGAAATTTTTGTAATTCTATCCCAAAACATTTATAGAGCTAGCAATGAGATCATATGGACAATATATTTGTTATCATTTTATTTATACTCATAATTAACTTGGCATAAAATTAAAGCTGCAACTCAAGTTTACATATATTATAAGGAAGCTTTAGGGGTTGTTTGTTTGAGAGACTGGATATAAATTTTGGACTCAGAGGATTGAGAATAGCCAAATACATGTTTGATAAGGTAAAATTCAAATGCTACTTGAGTATTTCAAATCTAATAAGTGGCCCTTTTTGAAGATCTCCTACCCCTAAATTCTTACAATTTGAATCAGTTTTCTACAGTAAAGATGCCCCTAGATTTCTTTTTTATCTCTCTTATATTTTTAAGAAAAATTATCATAACTTCTTTGTTTTCTATCCGATTTAGACAATTATTTTTTCATTATGTTTATAGTGAAGAGAGGAATAAATCAATATCCATATTGCATATTTAAATATATCATGAACTAATAGGTTTTGTTAGATTTTATTAGTAAATCAAAAACTTTTTCCACAATCTATCTAAACACAAATTCTAAGTTTATTTCCTATTCAGTTAACACTTTAAATGCACATTAGGGCCGGCAATTTGGGACATGACATGATGACATGACATGAACCCGACATGAAAAATGCGAGTAAGGGTTGAGAAAATAGGCCTTGGGTTGACCAGCACAAAAAATGGATTGAGTTTGGATCAACCCAAATCAACATGAAATTAACTCGAAATAACCCACCAAAAACGTGTCGAAATCAGGTTGATCCAAAAATTGGCCTAAAAATTGTTAATCAACTCGTGTAACCCAAATTAAACTCTTGTGACCTTAATGCAACCCAAATAACCTGAAATTAATTTTAATGTGTCAAATTAGTCTAACATTTGCTGTATATCCAACTTGACATGATTCTAATTTCTAGCATATTTGTTTTTGTTAAACTTATACAAAGTTTTGTTAACTTTTTTGATGGTTTTGTTTTGTTGGGTTATTGTTTATTTTGTAGACTTATTGTTGGGTCTATCGTGTTGCGGGTCTATCGAGTTTAGCGGGTCAGTGTGTCGTGTCAACACGAACATACACAAAGTAGCATATTAGTAGGTTGCATGAGTTGGGTCAGGTCAACCAGTCTACACGTCAGGTTGTGTCTGGGTTGGGCTTTTTTTGAACTGTCAAGTCATGGGTCAGAGTTCGGGTTGACATGTTGGCTGTTTAAATAAGGGCTCAACTCGACCCAAACCCGACCGGTGGACCTTAATTGCTAGCCTTAATGCACATCCAAATGCCATTTCGAATAGCAATTTAAATTATATAATTCAAATCACACAACTCAAATCAAAACAATCTAAATCAACATAGTTAGAATCCATTTACCAAAAGGTTAATTTACTATTTCAAGGTCAAACATGGTTATAACCATTTTCCATGTCATTTTACCCATAATAACTTTCATAACTAGAGCTAGGTTATTAGTTAGTTTAATCTCCCTAATTATATATTTGCTTATGCAATCTACTAATTGTCAAATGATTAATTTATTTATGATCCTATCATAAAGGGGTTCATTTGATATTTGGTATCAAATAGGTTTCGAATCTCATTTATCTATGCACTGAATTATTACTTATGGGAATAGTATCTTCACAAAATTATAGAATCCATATCTATGTAGTAATGTCCCAACTATTAATAACCGCTAATAGAAATTGTTTATTACAATACGGTTTATGGAAACTTTCATGTTAAGTGCTGGACAAAACGTAGAGGAGCGCAAAAAATATGAAAACCATCGTAGAAATAGGAGTTTTCATGATGATTTTTAGCAAAAACTATTGTGTAACATTTGGTTTTTTCCTAACTCATGGCGATTTTTTTTTTTTTTGCAAAAACTATCATGTGAAGTGTCCTTTAACACACCCTTTAGCTTGACAAACAAATGCAGCACGCGAACAACCCCTTTAGAAAATAGGCTTGAATCTCTAAAAATGGACATGAACAACCCCTCTGTCACTGCCCACTTAGTCGCCACCCCTTTTCATCAATGGACCCTCTCCATCACCGCCTCTGCTCTATTGCCAACCCTTGTAAGTGCTAGTTTACATGATATTGTATTTTATTTTATTGGTATTATAAATTAGGTTTTTGGTTTGTAAATTTAAAAAATATACAAATTTATATTGAAATTTTTGGATACATATGGCTTGATTTGTTATTTGAATATAATAGGTATAATGTGGATTTTTGGAACCATGATCAATATAGTATGGTATGGTTAATTTGTGAAAATTGTTGTGGATTAAGATATATAGGTTGATTAATTAGTATGAAATGTATGAATTTTTTTTAGAGTTTACGAAATGGATAGGACATAGATGTGGAAACATATATTGATTAAATGATTTGCAGATACTGTGGGAAAATTTTTGTTTTTTGCCAAAAATCATACCCAAGGGGACAAAATTCAATGTCCCTATGTTCAATATGGAAATCATGGATCTTACTCAATTGAAATTGTTAGTGGACATTTATTTCGACATAAGATAGTTTGTAGTTATCAAAGATAGCATTGTCATGGTGAGTCCTTTTTCAATCCAACTTCAAATAGTAAAGAAAAGGAACCTAAAATGGATGAGGATAATATAGGTGATTATGACAATATGGTTGACATGGTAAATAAGTTGAAAGAGCACTTTGTTCATCGTTCAGAGTTATTTGAGACAATGATAAATGATACCGAGAAACTCGTACATTAGGGGTGTACAAATTTCACAAAATTGTCTATTTTGATTGGATTATTGAATTTGAAGGTGTTGGATAGGTGGTCAAATTCTAATTACATAGATCTTTTGGAATTTCTAGGAAAGCTTCTACCGGAGGGTAATAAATTACTTACCAACTAGTATATGAGCCTAAGAAGAATTTGAGCACTTTGGGAATCGAGTATAAAAAAATTCGTGCTTGTAAAGTAATGATGCTCTTCATAAAAAAAAGAGTATGAATACTTGAAGAATTACCGAGTTTGTAAAGAGTTAAGGTCGACGAAAGGAAAAGGGCCAAAAAAACATTGACAAAGGAGTGCTGATGAAGGTGTTATGGTACATTCCAATGGTACCATATTTGATGCGTTTATTCAAAAATATGAAGCATGTCAACAATTTGATATGGAATCATGAAAAATGGGTCGATGATGGTATGCTTAGACATCTAGCGGATTCACCACAATGAAAGACTTTTAAAGCTGTTCATCTTGAGTTTAGTGCAGATCCAAGAAATTTACATTCTTCTTTGTTGATGGATGGAATGAAGCCACATGGTAACACGGGTAGTAGGCACAACACTTGGCTCGTAATACTTGTCAACTACAATCTCTCTCCAAAAATATGCATGAAGCAGAAGTTCTTGATATTGGCTCTATTGATTTTGTGTCCTCATCAACTGGGAAATGACATTGATGTGTACTTGGCACTATTAATCGACGACCTAAAGAACTTGTGGGAAAATGGAATCGAAGTTAGAGATGCTTACCAAGAAGAGTTTTATTGGTTGTCCTATTTGTATGAATGAAACATCTTACAAACAGTTAAAAAGTGGCAAGAAAACCATTTTTCTTTGCCAAACAAGATGGTAGCCAAGAGATCATCATTACCATAAACAAAGGCAAGCTTTTGATAGTAAAACCAAAGAAAGAGACCCCTTTAATGGGTGAACAAGTATTTGAAATGGTAAAGAATGTGGACGTAGTACTCAGGAAGAGAAAACAAAGAAAAAATAGGCCAAAGATACATGGACCTTAGAAGAAGAGATCAATCCTCTATGAACTTCTGTATTGGAAGGCACTTTTCGTGCGTCATTGCATGGATGTTAAGCATATTAAAAAAATATTTGTTAATCAATAGTTAGCATGCTGCTTGACATTCTATGCAAAACCAAGGATGGCGAAAAAGCACTATTGGATTTCATGGAGATGGAGATTAGGCTTAATTTGTTTCCTAGAAAAGAGGGAACTGCACTTACTTACCTCTAGTAATGCATGTATTATGAAGAAGGAAAAAGAGAAAGTTTTTTGAATAGCTTGCTTCATTGAAACTGTTGGATCACTATTCTTCAAACTTTAAAAAGATGTTTTTGGTGAAGCATTTGAAACTTATTGGCATGAAAACACATGATTGTCATGTATTGATGCAACAATTACTAACGCTTACACTATAGAGAGTTCTAGCAAAGGTTGTGAGATTTGCAATTGCTAAGTTGTGCTTGTTCTTTAATTTAATATAATCCAAGCTCGTTGATACAGGAATGCTATATCCACTATAATCGAAATTGGTGCAAACCTTATGTATGCTTGAGAAGTATTTTCCACCATCATGTTTTTGACATCATCGATAATCTGACAGATTACTTAGTTCATGAAGTTAGGTTATGCAAACTAGTGTATTTGAGATGGATGTACCCTTTTGAAAGATATATGAAGTTGTTGAAGGATGCATCGTGAAAAGTTACATAGCGGAGTACTTGTATAATTCGGAACCAATAGGGACGCCAAAGAAAATAAACATTGTACCTAAAGGGCTATCAACTGGTAATCCTTCAATGGTAAAGTGAGAGGAATGGAAGCAAGCTTGTCTTTATGTCTTGCACAATGCTGGTGAAGTGGAGCCTTTCATCAAAGTTCACATGAGGGAATTAGAAGAGACAAACTTGAAAAGAGTAAGATATGAGACGTGGTTGCAAGATGAATATAACCGGACCTTTCAAGAGTGGATTAAGGCACACTTATATTCTAAGTACTCTACATCACTAGGTAGAACTATCTCATAAGACTTACTGAACCTAGCTAGAGTACCATCATCAATAGTTACAAGGTATGCATCATATTACATAAATGATTAAACTGTTAACACTCATGAAAGAGATGAAAAGAATCTTATTGAAAATAGTGGTGTGACTCATCGTGTCGACAAAAATCTTATTATGGGAGCGTGAATGACAAAAATCTTGTATATGGGACCACAAGCTACTTTGGTTTTGTTGATGATATTTAGGAACTTGGTTATGGCGGATTGTGACTAGAACTTTTTAAATGCAAGTGGGCCAACAATAACTATGTTAAGATTGACAATGATGGCATCTCGTGGTTGACTTTAGGCGATTAGGATACAAAAATGATTTCTTCATTATGGCATCAGAAGCAATCTAAGTTTTTTATATAACAAATCTCGATGATTTAGAGCTATCCTTAGTCATGCTGATGAAGCCAAGAGTTGTCCTTGACAAAGAAAAAGTAGTTAAAGATTGCACAAACATCCCATCCTTCATGAAGGGCTTGCCATCGGTTGGAAAGTTTGATGATTTTGATGATGATGTTTTCCACTTTCTTCATAAATAAAACTAATTTATTTCATTTTATTTCAATGTTGTTTGTTTGTTTTTTAAGGTATAAATCATATTAAAACTTTATTTCACTCATTATGTATGTTTAAATATTGGTATTTGTGATAAAAATGCACATACTGCTTAAATTTTGGGCCATTGAATGCATAACACACGAATTGGTCATCTTAGGCAGAAGAGAAAATGAGGGTAGAATTAGAGAGGGTCAATCAATTTTACACGACAGTTTTTGTTAAAAACGGTAGTATAAGCTAATATTGCACAATCGTTTTTGTTAAATACCATCATATAATGTAGGGTATAAATAAGCTAATATACTATTATTAAATAATAATATTAATATTAATATGCAAGATAATTATAAATATTATTTTACTATAGAATAATAATTTAAAAATAAGGATAATAATAATATCTACAATAATAATAGAAATATATAATAGTATAATATCAATGTTACCATGATAATATTAATGTTCATGGTAATATTAATATTTAATTATTGTAATATAATAATAATAATAATTTACAATAAAAAATAAATTTAGAACAATGCATCTAAAATACAATTAAGTATATTTGTAATATTATCAAAACAATATTGTTAATATATTATTAATATTGATACAATATAATAATATATTATTAAGAATTAATGTCATTAATATTAAGCTTTCAACTAAAAACAAAATGATGTTGTTTTTCAAGCTTACACTATGGTTTTTTAAACAAACCATCATGTAAGCTTGCTCAGAAGACTTTGTTAGTCGAGAATGAAAAGGTGTTGTTTCAAGCTTACATGACGATTAAAAAAAAACCATCGTTTAACCTATTTTTAAAAGTCTGTCATGCACGACGGTTTTCAAAGAAAACCATAGTATAAGCTGGGGCTAAAACTATGTCGTTTTAGCCCCATCTCTAAAATTAAAAACTCACCCTATCTAGCTGCCCATATTCGATCCTTCCTGTCTATTTCTCTACTCAGATTCAAACTCCCCTCTCTCTCTAAGATTGCCCTAGCGATCCTATGCCGTTGTTGACTTAACTTCCCACAACCTTGACCCCGACAATGATGGCACCTCGACACAGCCCCTACAAGCTGACACTGCCATCCTTCTCGTGCACACCATCTCCATCTCTTGTCATTTCCTCCTTGAGCACTCCGCCTCTATGCACGTTGTCGTCCTCCACTGTCTCCCACAACCACATGCCACCTTCATTCATGCACGCTGCCATCCTTGTTATTGCCTACAACCATTGCCAACCCCAACTGAATGCTTTGTTTTGTAGCAATATTTCTTTAGTTAGTTTTTTTCTTTATTTTTATATAGTTTTTATTTGATGTATTTGTGTAAAGCAATTAAGAAATTAGGTTTTGGTTTCAAAAATTGGATGATCGTACTAGAATTGAATTTGTTTTTATGATGCGCATGACATGTTTGATGAAAAATCACACGCTATATAGTTTTAGTTTTAGTTTTAGTGTTATTTAATTTTAGTTTTAGTCTAGCTGTTAGTAATTTATTTAGTATATGTATTAATGCTTTAAGAATGAACTTTAATGCTAGTTTTGTTAATGTGTTTTTCTTCTTCTTTTTTTTGTTAATGTGCTTTTTTAGTTATGCATGTTCTATTTAGTAATATTTAGTTTTGATTTTAGTTTTAGTTTTAAAATTATTTAGGGTTTGTGTGCATTAGTAATATTATAACTTAGTTTTCTTAATTTGTTAATTCCTTTATTCAATACATTGTTAGTAATTATTTTTAATGTTAGTTATGTTAATTTGTTTTTCTGTTAATGTGCTTTTATTGGTTATGCATGTTGTTTTTAGTTCATAAATTAATTCTATCAATTCGTTTCGTTAATTGGTTTTTATTATTTAACACTTAGTTAATTTGCTTATATGTTTAGTTGATTAATTCTATCAATTTGTTTTGTTTGCATTCTAATTTTATGTGATTGTTGTGGTAATATTAATTTTGTCTATGTGATTTTTTTGGATGAGGATTTGATTAAGATTAGGTAAAAAGATCACAAAAGAGCAATGAGGAGTATTATGCATCTTCCTCCCTACATGGAAAGGGAAAAAAAGTTCATCAAGCATGAAGAAAAATCGAGTTCAATCCTAAAGTTGATCATGAGCATAGAGCCACTTTGATGAAAAGAGCCCATAGGATAAGGTCAATTAGACAAATAATAAAAGTTACATTTGACGAAAAAGACCAACTGGAGGATGATGACGGAGATGAATTGCATAGTTGGATTGGAGTTCATAGTTGATAGAACACTTCAATATAGATAAAAGATTGGAAAAGTAAGGACTTGGAATTAAAAAATGATCTTATTTGAAGAGAGATCAATATAGCTTTTACCGTTTAGCAATGGTATAGAAAAAAAAAACTTTGAGTATTTATAGAGAACTACAAAAGGGGTTTAGGTTCAACTTCCATGTCACTTTTGCAGCGCCCTACTATCACCAATCCGACGGTGATTGGTTTAAATTTTTGAAGTATCAATGTTTTGAAGAATTCAGGCAGATATCAAAAAATGCAAAAATATATATAAAAAAAAAATATGGCTTAAGAGTAGACCAATTGGGATATAGAAAACTTGAACAAAAATTGTAAATTTGATATCGTAATCCTATTTTATATATATATATATATATGAATGATTTCATTATTAATGTTTTAGTTCTTACTATATAGCAAAGTTAATATAGGCTGCAAAGACCGGTGAGCAGCCAACAAGAAAGGAACTATGGATGAAATCGCCTCGAGGTCCTGGTTGACAATTTAAAGATCCATCATTTGTAAAAATTGGCCAATTGATAGTAAGTTAATGAAGCTCAAATCCTTGAGTTGTAGTTTTATAACTCTTGAAACATATTAATTAAGAACAACTTGATTTGTTATTATTTTACAAGATGAGTACAAGGAGCAGCAAACTCAAAGGACCTTTGAATTTATCAATACCGATGAATATTGATGAGAACCTAGGAAAACCAAAAAATTCAAGACATGTTCACAGTTAATTAAAGTATATAAGTAGTCTCAATACTTCGACTTATGGTCAACTTTAAACCTAAGAGTTGAAGTAGTAGGTCTTTGACAAGAACTTGCAGAACTGCGAGGCATTGCGAATGTCATAAGAAGGTATTAGACTGACAGATGAGAGCGTTGAACAATGCAGCAGCTTAAGGGCCAGCTGCACCTTTAATGAGGAACAAGCTCTAGTGCCGCCTCAAGATGGATAAATTGAAGGACATAAAGAATGCAGACTCTTTCTCGATGATCCATTTTGTGATGGCCCGATTATTTGAGCCGTCACTTAATCCTAAGCCTTTATACTTAGTCATGAAAATGTGAAATAATATTTTTTATTTAAAACATAAACTTATATTAAAATTTTCTTTTCACACATATATTCTTAGCAAAAATATTTACAATCTTTGTTCAACATATATTACATGCCATACTTAAACCGAAACAATTTTTACCAAAATAACATTTTTCAAAAGCACTTAATTAACGATAGAACTTTTTGGCATTGGTATCCATACCCATGTCTTCACATTGCTCTATAGTCATTTTCAACTTAACATTAATAGCTACTCTGGCCTCTTGGCTAGATTTTCTACAACATAAAATAACTAGGAGAACAATTGCTTAATAAGTCTAAACTCAACCTATAAAACAATTTTTCTCTAAAAAACTTAATGCATGATACTAACTATGCTTATTTATGAGCATAAACTTATTTTCATAACTTTACTTGAACTGAAGATCTAAGTGTTCGTACCAAGTGCACATAAGGGTCTTCATATCATAAAGACTGCAACATAGTTATAATTTGATTCTCCCTTGGGTAGGGAGATACTGGTACAATATTATCCTATCTTAATCGGTGAATTAATTGACCATTCCTTTAATTGTGGTGTCATACCATATATGATGCTTCCATCCTTTATTTATAGAGGCTCCTTATGAGATCGTGGGCTTCAACTGTGAAAGAGTGGGTTGCTGCAATGTTTGAAGTAGTGGGACACATGTTGTCTCCTTATTGGACATGAGCTTTGGGCCACATTTCCACATTTTACTACGTAAATTAGTGGGCCTTCCCCTATATCTATTAACCCCAACACTAATATATTGATTCCAATGAACTAAAAGTTATGATTTAAAATAATAATGTTCTATCAGTCCTTATCCTCAACGAACCAAATGATGATCTCCTTATCGAATCAAACAATCAATTACCAAGATCAAATCCATTCAGCCCTCCAATCGAATGATCACTTGGATAAATTGGTGGAGCTAATATTGATAACTTGTTTGAATTGAGCATTCTATTGGGCTTGATTTGCTTCAATTGTACCACCAGTCTCCTATGTGGGGCCTTCAATTCATGACACCTAACCAAGTCATGCCCCAATGGTTAGCCCCCTATTTCTTAGTCAGTAAGATCGACTATAAGTCATGCCTCAACAATTAGACCCCTATTTCTTAGTAAGTTAGCCCCCTATTTTTAGGGCTTTTCTCAAGTTTTTCAACATTTTCAGGCAAGATTCTCCTTTTTTCTCTGTTTTTCCTACAATTTTGACTTTATAGGGTGATTTTGATGCTCATTCTAAGAATTTTGATACCATAATTGCCCTATTTTCCTAAGAAAATCCCTAGCTTCTAGGTTGTTTGGCTGTTCAGTGTTCGAAAAGTTAAGTAGTTCTTTAAAACTCATCCAAATTCCAATTTTTTAGCTTTCCAATATTTCTAGCCTTAGTTCTCCCTTAGAGTTTCTATTTGCCCCTAAAAGTATCAAAGAAACCAATAGATAATTCATCATCAATTAAGGACAAGATCCTCTAGGATAATGATGATGATCAAGAAGTGGACTAATCGATCCTCCAGCAATCAAGGCTCGAATAAAGCTTTTGGATTGGTGGTATTGTGAGCAGTAGAGAGGCATAAATGGTTGTGAAATGAATCAAATGCTGCTGTAGCTAGAAGGAATAGACCTGCATGCACGACTGGTCGAGTCAAACCAAATGAGCTAGAATATATTTATGTGTCAACCACGAAAGGAGTCCCATTTTTCAACAAAAATCCTAAATCTATATTGAAGAGCAAAGACATTAACAATTTGAGAATGGTATAGGATTCTTGTGTTACTTGAAATTTGTCTTCCATACCAAGACAAATGAGTGGACACTCAAAATGATTGGTGGATATGAATATATACCAAGTTTCTTGAACTTGGTCTAAGACTCCCAATCCCAAAGTTTGTGTTTGATTTCTGCTCGTACTTCTAGAAAACCATAATGTAATTGATGCCAAATTGTGGCTACTACTTGCTCTTATCATCTTGATGGAAGAAGCAAACACAGACTTGATAATCGTGGACTTCTTCCATTACTTCTACATAAAGCAAAATGACAAAAGACTTGGGTGTTTTTTACTTCGTTTATAGGAAGGGGATGAAGTTAATCGCTGACTTCATCAATGCCAATTGACATTAGGAGGAAAATTATTTCTTCATGTCTATCAATAAAGATTCTATCAAGCTAACTGATCGAGTCCCATTGCCTTTTAAATTTGGTCACATGGATGAGTCCAATACCATTTTCGTCGTTAGTGCAGTTGTTTGCACTAAATTATAGACACACAAAACTTCAAACAATGTTTAAAACTCTCGAGAAAAATATTTATATGTCCAAATATTTTAACCATACCAAAATAAAGAAACATGATATAGTCCTTAAGAAACCATAGTTAAGGAAATATTAAACAGCCTCAAAAGTCTATCGAAAAATAAATGAAGTATTAATTCAACACTAGTGCTGAAGTAACATTAATGAAAAAATCATTGTTCAAGTCCTTAATTCTTTTCATGGCATGATTCTATTTCCAATCCAACACTCTTAGTGCACATGCCCGTCCCTGTGCTCCACCTATTCTATATGCCTTTTACCTTTGTCTACCATAAAACTAAGTAAACATAAGCTTAGTAAGTACACTTTCTTGTCTCACAACATAAAGTATTTCATGAAAATCATTACATAATTTTGTAATCATAATCATAGTAGTGCACAAGTTTATGTAGAACATATATTTTCATTTAAACTTTTATATTAAACATTATTCATTTTATCTTTGGGGGCCTAAGCGTTTTCATGAGAGGAATGAGGTAGTTGGTCCTAAACCAAACATGATAAGTCCAATCTTTAGGATATTATAAACATAAACATAGAGTCTGCAACACTTAATTAAGTGATACATATATATATATATATAAACTTTCTTTGAAAAACAGTTATAAACCATAAAAAAACATGAACATCAAAACATCTTTAGGAAAATTGATCATAAAAAGGTCTTGAAATAAAAGCATTAGATCACAACCTTTACTTATAAAACATTGCTTAGCATTTTCACAAATTTTATTATGTTGTAGGCGAGAATGTACTTACTTCTCTTGCCTGCTTACTAAACCTTAACTTGGGTGACATTGTCGTGGTTCTCAGTCTGCTCACCTTTTGGAGTGCTCATGTCAATCATTCATATAATATGTAAAATTAATATTCCTCTTCATGATATCATTTAATACCATATTACATCATCATATGTCAGTCTTAACAAAACAAAACATCTCTGAGTCACAAGCATGCACTTAAAATCAAGAAAGCTAAAGATAGAAAACTTGACCTTTAATGACTTGGAGAAATTAATCTCAACTTATAAGCATGAATTAAGTGTAAGAATTATTCCATAAATAGCTACCATATATAAACATCGCTTAAATATTTCTCTCTTAAAAATATTAATCCAAAATATCTTTTTTCAATTTTTAAATCATTCAAGTAAATCTACTAATAATAAAAACTGCCTGACCTTTATGGATTCATAACCCTATATTTTTCAATTCACACTCAATTAGAGCAAGAAAATTTGCAGGAAATATGATACCCAGGTTTTTCTTTAGCCATAAAAATTTTATTTGATGATTAAAATAAATCACATATTTAATACCATAAAATCTGCCAACAAAGTCTAGGCAGTGAGCTGTCTTAATTAAAAGTTACGTATTAAATTGTTTATGCTATAAAATAATTTATAAAATTTACTATACATAAAAGACACAAAAAGTTATAACATACCCAAAATTTAGCTTCAAATATATTCGGAGTAATTCAAAACAAACATTTGAATTCAGAGTTAATATTAACATTAGATATATTGAACAACAAGTATGTTTCATTCAAACATTTTTATAAAATCAAATATATATGAAATGCTTCTGAAATTTTTATGTGACATGCTTAAGATATAGATATAAATTAGAAAAATAATCAATCATCAAACTCATTTAAAAGTAAGACTTATTTTCTCATGAATTACATAGAGCATATCAAGCAGACATTTGTAACCATTGAGTACTTAGCAATCAACAAATTTTATCTTAAAACATAATAAGGATATGAAGTCAAAACTTTATAGACATTTAGATATAACAATGATTCAAAGTCAAAAGATGTGTTTTGGCCCATAAAACGGACTCTACAAAACACAAATACAAATCTACTAGCAAATAAAATTTTGT
>CAMOHE010054954.1:0-12174 GCA_946598075.1 Artocarpus hirsutus | reverse complement strand
ACATCGCTTAAATATTTCTCTCTTAAAAATATTAATCCAAAATATCTTTTTTCAATTTTTAAATCATTCAAGTAAATCTACCAATAATAAAAACTGCCTGACCTTTATGGATTCATAACCCTATATTTTTCAATTCACACTCAATTAGAGCAAGAAAATTTGTAGGAAATATGATACCCAGGTTTTTCTTTAGCCATAAAAATATTATTTGATGATTAAAATAAATCACATATTTAATACCATAAAATCTGCCAACAAAGTCTAGGCAGTGAGCTGTCTTAATTAAAAGTTACGTATTAAATTGTTTATGCTATAAAATAATTTATAAAATTTACTGTACATAAAAGACACAAAAAGTTATTATGTGATATGCTTAAGATATAGCTATAAATTAGAAAAATAATCAATCATCAAAACTCATTTAAAAGTAAGACTTATTTTCTCATGAATTACATAGAGCATATCAAGTAGACATTTGTAACCATTGAGTACTTAGCAATCAACAAATTTTATCTTAAAACATAATAAGGATATGAAGTCAAAACTTTATAGACATTTAGATATAACAATGATTCAAAGTCAAAAGATGCATTTTGGCCCATAAACGGGACTCTACAAAACACAAATACAAATCTACTAGCAAATAAAATTTTGTGAGTAGTTTTTTATTAAAAGCTTATAACCCTATTTTGAACAAAAAATAAAATCATATCCAAAAATTGTAGCAAAATAAAATTATTTGATTTCAAAACATTAACAACTACCTTATTGACAAGCCAAAAACCCTCGAATTCTCTTAGCACTCTCCAAAAACAAAACCTTACTTTTATGAAATTCCATGATATCATATGAACATAAATGCTTTCAACCATAAAGTAACATTGTTATAATCAAAGTAATAGGCAAAATAATTTATTTTTCATATAAACATACATGCATGCACATTCACAATCATAAAACAACAATTTTCTAACAAAGTTTATCATAAAACAATATATTTCAATCATGAGAATTCAAAACCATGAAAACTTTAAAACATACCTTTAATTCTTATGTTTTTCTTCAACAAAGACGAGTACTTGCATATAAAATCTCTAATTAATTCATTATACTTTAGCTTGAAAGAAACTAAGAGTAATGAATTCTTGGTTTTGAGCATTAGAGAGATGATGGAGGCGTTCTTGGACAGATTTTTGAGAGGGGGTGATAGAGAGAATTTTCTTTAGCTAGAAATTAAGAGAATGAAAATTATGGTGGCTTAAAGGTATATTTATAGGTTTATGAGAGAGAAGAGATTGGATGAGTATAAAAAACTCTAATCCTAATCTAATTAGATTTCCCCCATTTTAAATGAGTGTAATCCTAATCCAATTAGATTTTCTTTTTTTTCCTTTCTTTTTTCTTCTTTTCTTTTTCCACATTATGCACCGTTTTCTTTCTTTTCGTTATTCCATGTTTACATTTAAATGTAATCGTTTATATATATATATATATATTAATATATAATATAATATCTTAATAATATAAACGTTATATAATATTAACCTTTATATAACATAATATTTATAAATATATTATAGTGTAATATGATATAATATAATTATAAATACATATTATTTATACACAACCATAATATTTATTCTATGACCCCAAAAATATTAATTTACACATTATTCTTTTAGACACTTTATATTATCTAATTTTTTGATGCCAAAAAAAAAAATATTACACATGTAATTATCATAACATCATTAATATTATAAAACAAATAAAATATACAAAAAAATTCATGTCATCATTAAGAATATAATATTAGGACATACATAACTTAAGAGCATTATAAAGATTATAAATTTAGGACAAGTTGAAAACTTTTTTAGAAAAAAAAACAATACTTTAAACTTATCGTAATTTCTAATATAACATCTTGAGTACATTGATCCCACATGACCGTCACCTATGACATCACTAAATAAAAAGTGAATTTTCTTAACGTAAATAATAATAGCATGTAACATATCACATTTTAATGTTAAACTATCCGTAGAAGAAAACGACGGGCATTACAGGTATATGGATTTGATTACTTTCATTGCATGAATCCATAGCCTTCTATGGATCACATTATAGCCAGATACGAAGTCCATGGCGAGAAATTTTGTCATTTTATTGTTGCTTGCAACATAAATAGGCAATTTGATCCTTCTGATTGCCATGGTCAACTTGTTGTTAAAGCTGACATTGGTCTTTTTGGTATTCTCAATCTCCTTTAATGTAGAAAGGAAAGGAATGTCTGTCGAGCCTCCGTTATCAACTAGAACATGGCCGATCTTGCAATTTGTGATGTTCAATTTAATGACTAATGCATCATCGTACAGCCTATCAAGGCCTAAAGCTTCATTGCTATGGAATATTATTAAGTGGTCACCAAAATCTTTACCTCTTTTTGTGCTTATGGTTGGTTAGCTCGCCTTTTTCTGGTAAACTTTCATTTGATTGCTAGTGTCTCCACTATAAACTAGGCCTCCATAAATAATTTCAATTACTTTCATGACTGAAGGTAGTGATGACTTGTTGCCATGGGCTTGATTGTTCCTCTGGTTGCTTTGCTAGTAGTAGAGCCCATATGTTTGATGTCACCTTTCTAATAGGTACATCCTAAGACATCCTTCCCTCAGTAGCTCCGTTATCTCTATTTGTAGAACCTTGCAATCCACCATTAAATGTCCAGTTTTATGATGAAACTTGTAGGATTCTTACTTGTCTTAGGACTGATTTCAAGCCATCTTACCTAGCCATAGAATGTAATCTTTTCCCTTGAATTAAGCAATCATTTCAATTGGGGAAATGTTTAGCTCATACCTCGGTGGCTAAAGAGGTTGCTTGTTCCCCCCTATGGCTTTCGTTCATCTTTTCTCCTCCATTCTTTTCGTGGTGGGGTTCTGGTTCAATCTCTTCTCTCTAGCCTAGTCCTTAGTGGTGGTCATTTGGCTCTCCTATTCTAAGCTCTAGTCTTGGCAAGCTCATGTTCACATCGCTCAGTCTTCTCTTCCAAATCGATCTATCCTTTCGCTTAATTGAGAGCTTCCTAGATTGGCTGTGATTGCCTTGTTGATCCTTTTGATGTCAGCTTGTAGGGATTCTCCTTGACCTTGGACCACAGACTAAAGGTTCTTGATTGTCTTGCCTATTTTGATGTGTACTAATTAGACCTTAAAAATCAAATCTGTAAGTTCCTAGAAACAACTGATCTACTCTGGCTATAGATTGTTGAACCACCTTAGTGTTGGTCCCTTCAAAGTTTGCATAAATAGCTTACACATGATCTCATCCAATATACCATTGGGGATATTCGTAGCTCTCACCACATTCTTGTACTAGAGAAGGTGGCATTTCAGGTTTATGGTTCCATCGAACCAAGCAAAAACCAAGTTGCCATACTTTGGTGGGATGATTGAGGTAATTCTTCTTGTGAACGGAGTTTTGAAAATGTTCTTTGAAATGTCATTGAGTGCTAGAGTCTTGATTTCTGCCTTTTTCACCTTATGGTCAATCTTTTCTTGTACCAGCTTCATATTTTGATTGAATAAATCTCGCATCAATAGTCAGTAGAGTTGGAATTGGAACAGTGCTTGGCTACTACGTTGTCTACTCAGTTCCTAAGTTGCAACATAGTAGTTTTGGTAGCCTACCTTTCTAAATCAGTTGGAGTCATCATGATTATGATGGTTGGAGTCGATATGACCATTGGGGTCGATGTAGTAATTGCAATCGTAGTAGTTGTAGTTGTTGCCATCGTTGGTGATGTTGTGTGTATAAGGGTTGCATTCTTCTCATGGAGCTCAATGCATGCTACTATCTAGTTGTCTGTGGCACCTGGTATTGCCACAATGTTGTTGGTGCAGGTGAATACCTAGAGTATGGGTAGGAATAATAGGAGTACATAGTGAGCTGGGAGCTTTAAGTGATGATTTGTCTTTGGAGCATCCCATTCTAGTAGTTAAGTTCCTTGAGCCATCTATCCACTTCTAGGAATGAGCTGCTTATTCCTATAGCAGTGTCTTTAGAGACTCGACTTCAACTGCATGGACTTCTAGGTACTCATCTCTATCAGTTACTGTGACTTGTGCATCTTCATTTCACTTGTCGCGAATGTTCTAATTGTTCATGTCATTGGCCATCACTTGTTGAAGTTCTTAGAATTTCCTCAAGTTGGTGATCCAAAAGTCCTATGGTGGATGCCAAACTATAGATGTTGGATATATAATTAAACTTAACTGGGGTAAAACAAAGACTAATAATTATTATAAGGGGATTGGGCCTTCAAACCATCATTACTGGCCCCAACAAGTTTCACAAATGATGTTTCTAATGTTTATAATAGCTAAAACTAATCAAAAAGAGGAAAATAAAAGTAAATGTTTTAAAATAGAAAGATAGGAAATGGAATTCTTCTATTTCTGGGGAAATTCCTACAGAGTTTTGGTGTTGATAAAAGAATTTGGGTCCCCTAAATGATGCTTCCATCCTTTATGTATAGAAGCTCCTTGTGAGATAGTGGGCTCCAACTGATAGAAAGAATGGGTGGTTGCAATGCTTGTAGTGGGGCATATGTTGTCTCCTTATTGGATGCAAGTTTTGGGCCATATTCTTATGTTTTGCATTGTGAATTAGTAAGCCTCTTCCTATATTTATCGAGCCCAACTCTAATATGTCGACTCCAACAAACAAAAAGTTATGATTTATAATAATAAATTGCTGACAGTTCTTACCCTAAATGAACCAAACAAAGATTCTTTATTGAACTGAATAATCAATTATCCAGATTGGACCCATTGAGCCCTCAAATCAAATGATTTCTTGGATAAGTTAGTGGAGCCGGTATTAATAACATGTTCAAACTGAGCATCCATTAAGCTCAATTCATTTCAATCGTACAACGGGTCTTTTTTGTTGAGCCTTCGCTTCATGATTTGGGCCTAATCAAATCATATCCCAACAAGTCTATTTTATTGTTCCCTAGTTATTTTGAACAAAATCTTGTTTATATATTAATTTTCCATAATATCACAAATTTTTTAATTGTCATATTAATGGAGAAAGGATAATAAAAAAGGGAAATTTGGAGGCTTAAGAGATATAATTACCATATACATGCAATAAGTGTGGGGAAAGAAAAAGATAAGTGAAATTTTTATATGTCCTAGTGCATTAACAGACGATTAATTATAACATTTTGAAGTTTTAATTTAGTTGACAAAATAAATGATTACTTAATTGATGATTTAAATGCTTATGATATTGTCATCATTGTGATGTAAGAAATAATCAATAGTTGCAACAAAAAGATGAGATTTGACTTTGCACTTTTTTTCAATTTTGTGCAAAAAAACGATATATATGAGGATATATAATGTTACTTATATTTAGTCTCATGTGAAAATGATAAATTAGAAAAATATTTGTACTTTCTCTCCCATATTGTAATAAGACAATTATAAAAGTATAGTTATGACAAACTAGAAGTTCGCTAACCCGAAGGGCATGTTAGATACAATTTAGAATTTTAATAAGAGATTGATTAGGGTTTTCTGACTCAAAATTGCGCCAATTATTGATGGGCCTAGTCCACCTCACACTCAAGACCAAGTTGTTTTGAGAGTACAATGAGCCAAATTCCACTATCCTAGTTGAAGAGAAACCGACCCTAGCATAGTCATCTTGCTAATAACTTGAAATCTCATAACCGACCCTATGGTCGTAACAACAACAATTGAAACTAAGAATAATAAGAGGAAGGGTGATTTTTAGAATCAATAGGGTTAGAGCAACAAGAAGGGAGGTAGTTGCTATCACAACAACAACAGGTAGATGCAACCCTATGCCAAGTATGGAAAAAAGCTTTCAGGTGAATGTCATTGTGGGAAAAACCAATGCTTCATTTGCAACCACGAGGTCACTTTTTCAATAATTGGCCCATGCAGTTCAATACTTAAGGTCAGCAAAAAGCCCCTAATGCTCAACTCCACCATATTCAAGCTATCTTAAAGGGCTTTAACCAAGGAAGACTTGCATGTATTTGTGCAAGGACAAAGGAGCAAGTAGCAACTGAAACCTCCAAAGCTATAATAGGTTAGACCATAGTCCTTTCTTTTAATGCACATGCTTTTTTTGTTATGAGTGCTACGCATTTATTTGTATCATTTACTTTCACTAATAAGTTAGGAGAACATTTAGAACCTATGAGACAGAGGTTCTTTATGATACTTTTGTTTACTTATCATACATTAACCAATATGAACAAAAAGATGACAACAAGCATATGATGGACATATTATGCGGAAGACATGATTATAAAAGTAAGAATCGAAATTATAAGAACCATAATCTAGCAAATAAAGTTGGGCACTTTATTCATGCAAAGATTGTTATACTGTCAATATCCCTGACAAGAGATGGTTTGTCTTGGCTTCGAAGGTGGACTCCATGAATAAAAACAATCGTGCATTGTCATAGGTGACGATACATTAGATCGGGACATAAAGTGTAATTGATTTGGATTAATAATTCTTTCTCGACAAATCAATTCACTTTAGACAATCATATGTGTTATATCTTAATCTTGAGATGAATAGCGGGCCCGTTATTTTGACTTATGTCTTTTGATGCATAGAAGGGTAAAATCCACAATTTATGATGGTACTCATGTCAGTACGTTGGAAACATGACTCTTGAGAGTGTAGACTTGTTAATCATAGATATGGAATCCATAGCTCCTCTTTAGGAGTCGTGATATCCTCTTATATGAGTTATCCTATAATTGAAAAACTAGAGCACTCAACCATTGGGATACATAGGTGTAACCGAATGGTATACTGTCTTTAGATGGTAAGTTTTCCGATGGTGAGATAAAGAGAAAAATAATCGGGAAGGTGAGACAGAATTTATCCTTAAGCCAATTATGGATAATCCTATGAGAATACGATACATTATGATATGTTATGGAGACTTAGCTATTTAGGCTTTGTAATTCTACATAGTTCAAAAGTACAGCGCTAAGCTTTTAGTGGAATAGTGTTAGAGTTGAAAATTATGAAACATATATCTAGAATATTGGGTTTTATAATTATCGAGAGCTTAAGCTATATAGGTCCATCAGGTCTCTTTTGCTAGCTCAAAAAAAAATCCTATAACGATACGTCATGCTTTTCTAATAAATTGGTGACTTATTTTAAATTATTAGATTAGCTGAAATTTGATAGGATCAGATAATTCATGTCTGTTTATCTGTTGAATTAATTTTGTGAAAAATTAATTTAAGATAAGCTTATTAAATTATCTAAAATACTTATTCTCCTACAGATTATCTAGATATGGTTGTTTTAATCAAATAACTTCTCCATTGGGTTATTTGACTTAAAACTGAGACTTTATCCAAGAATCTTGGGTAGGAAATAAAAGATTCGCAAGGATCACTTATCGTAAGCTCAGCAAGTTGATCTTTAAGTTTGGCCTACCGATGGAGTAAGTTCGGCAGGCCGATCTACTAGTTTGGCCTACCTACCGAACAATAATTTAATCATACGTTTTTACGATTTCATTAGATATTGATCCAAATTCAAATTTTTGAGGCCTCATCTGATAAGGACTGACCGTTAGGTCCAACCTCTATAAATAGGGAGTGAGACTTCATAGTTATTTATATCAATTGAGAGATCATGGGTGAGCACTCTATTTTGTGAGTCTCTAAAACTCCCTTGAAGAGCTATTGTTCACAAATTACAAACATTAGTTTTGGGTATTTATCAAATGGCTAGAAGGAGAGTCACCGAAGAAGAGCTGTATGAGTGTGTCCACACACACACCGTTGTGGATAAATAATAGCAAAGAAGAACAATTAGTTGAGGCTCTTTTGGAATGCCCTTCTCTTTAAGGATTGGGGGAGCTTTTGGCATATAAGGTTAATAAGATCTGGTTAATTTATGCACATAGCATGTTAAACTTGTATTTTGAAAAAAACTCTGATTAAAAAAATTTAAAATTTCTGTTGTGTACTGTTTTTCCAACAATTGGTGTCAGAGCCAGGTTTTTCCATAAATTTACAAGTTTGCGACTATGCTATATGTATAGATTATGTGATCTTGATCTCTCCTATGCTTAAATTTAATTGTTTAGAAAGTTACCACTTTAGGGTTTTTATATATTTGTGTTGTCATGGAATTATTTAGTGAATGTTTATTAATTAATTATGGTTGATTAAACTATTATTTAATTATATATTAATTAATTAATTTGTCCCAGTTATGGTTCCTTTGAGGTTAGAATGTGCATTTAAGCTTTTCATATAATTAGATAGCGGTCTAACATCATCGTCTAGGAATTATTATTTAATTTTAAATTTGCAAGAATTTTGTAGTTAAATAATCATTCGGACAAGATGGATTTAGAAGATAGATGATAGAGTTTTACAGGTATTTCTTGAGTCTCTAATTTTATGTTTTTGAATTGTTGAAAATAAGATTGAAAAACTACATAAAACTGTATTTTCTAGAAAAATTGAATTCAGTTTTGCCAGTTCGGCAGTCCGAGGGCCACAGTTCGGTAGGCTGAACCTCCAAGATCCACAGGCCATCCATGGGGCAGAATTCTAATGGCTTTAGCAGCAACCAAACTTTCTAGTTCGATAGGCTGATCTATCATGACAACAGGTTGAACTATGAGGTTTAGCAGGCCAAAGGGTCATGACCAGTAGACCGATTACATAGATCAGCATGCTGGCAGAGAGTTGTGAATTTTTAAAAAAGGTGCATTTTTTAGTACAGTTTTAATTCTATTTTTAGACAATTCTAAGAAATATTAAATTTAGATATGATTGGAATTACAAAGTATTCAATCTATGCGAGATTAAAGACTCGAATATGGATAATACTTGAAGAAGGATACAATTTGAAGATTTAAGGATGACAAATCGATAATATGTTTTGATTTATCTCTTATAATCTTTGATTTCTATTCTCTAGGGTGGGACCACAATATTACGGCTATTTATTATTATTTTGCTTGTAACTTTGCATGATTGCTTTTCTTGTCTACATTATAATATGATTTCCCATGTATGTTGATAACATGTCATATAGAATAAGGAGTGTCTCAGTTTAAATTGTTCATGCATATCTTTTAAAATAAATCCTTGATTTCAAAAGATTAAGTGGGAGAAAGTTTTCAAAGAGAAGACCTCCGACTTTCATTGTTGGTCCATAGGTAGCACATAGTGGCTCCGACCCCTAGGAAGGGACTTCAATACGTATCGGGTTGGATCTCTAAGAGGATAAGGTATTTCAGTATGATTTATTATTGTACATCCTTAGGTTGTGATTATAAATCATGGATAAAATATTGAAATGATGGTTATACACTCATGTTAATTTAATATTTATCCTCCCGTAGGAGCTCTAAAAATAAAATTAATAGCCAAAGAAACGAGTATTAACATATGCTAGATCATATAGGCCTTGGATGGCATATATTAATCAGAAGCGAATCTGTGCTCTTAATTGAATTTAGCAAGCCTCCCCTAAGCGACTTGTTGAATTCTGAGTTGGGAATTGTGGTTGTAAGGTTGTGATTTTTTCAAGGTTTTGACCCTTAAACACATTGTATGTTTTACATCATTATGTTATTTTACTAAATTATTATGGTATGCTTGCTTATGTTTGGTATATGATTCTTTCTTGTAGATTAAAAATGTCTAAAAATGCTTTATCATCGATACTTAAAAAAAAAAACCAATTAACCGATGAGAACTTTAATGATTGAAAACGGAACCTAAATATCATCCTATCCTTTGAGAAACTAAAATTTGTGCAGACAACATTGTGTCCTCCCAAGCCTATAGGAGATTCCAATAATGAGCAAATCCAGGTGTATGATCACTAGAAAGATGCTAACGATCAGGCCCATTGTGTAACGCCCGCCTAAATTTATGTAACGAATTATGTTATGATGGATAACGACGTTTAATGTTATATTTATGATATGTGTTATGATATATGATAGATGGTGCTAACCATTTTATTCTAAGTGTTATGACAGGTGACGCTCGTGTGGAATTGATGTGCTCAAATGTTCATGTCATTAATGTTATATGTCTAATCATATTTTATTGATAATTTAATGTTATGAATGATTTTTGTATTTAAGGACAGATCGACAGGCTGGACCATTCAGTTCGGTAGGCCAAAATGATTTCCTCAGAACGGCAAGCCGATGGTGTGTCATCGGCAGGCCGGACTTCAGAAATCGGTAGGCCAAAAATAGAGATCGGCAGGCCGATGACAGCTGACAAGTAGTCAGCAGAAATTTCACAAAATTGTGATGAGGTTGAATTTATGATAAGGATAATTTATTTTGAATAATTAACATAATTATGGGATGATTTGTTTAATTTTGGTAAAGAAACATTTGACTTTTGAATTATTTGAACTAATGGATAAAGTTTTCCTCTTTTTCCAAAGGCAGAATATGGTAATCATTACAAAATTGATGACCTTCCCTTTTTGCTTCCCACTCTCCACTCAAATTAGCCCAATAATAGTCAGAATTTCTGAAATACCTCTCATTCCTTATTGCTCCACTTTTAATTTTCACTTAAACGCTCTCTCTCTCTCTCCCTTGATATTTTTCTCTCTCTCTTCCTCTTCTTATCACGTTTTTCTTTCTTTTTCTTCCTCTCAAATTCCCCTGCAATCCTTTGTTAAAATATCAAAATTTCTTGGGAGATAATTCAAGGAATTTAAAGAAGAATCGTTCTAAGGTATGAATTCAATTTCGGTAATTTTTAAGCATAGTTTTCTCCTGTAATACAACTCCCATATCTTCATCTAGGAACTTTGTTTTGCTCTAAATTTTTAGTATGTTAATTATGCATGTGTTATATGATTCTCCTCCAAATTTCACGTTAATTTGAATTTTCTATAAAAAGTTATGAATTTTCTTCTCTCTATTACTCGCAGTAGTTTATTGCCGATTGTTCATGTTGCACAAATGTATAGGTGTTATTTTTAATGCAAATGAATGTTTTATTGCATGAAAATTGGTATATATGCTATTATATATATTAAATTATAAACTGGAAATTTTGGTGATAATATGGTGAATATTTCATGTGTTATAGAATTTTTATTAAGCCTAAGTTATGTGACTGCTTAAACAGTAATGTTGTGAGATTTTTGTTATGTGATATTTGTGTATGATTATATAATTTTATTTAGAAATGAGAAATTTTGTGCTACTGTATGTGTATGTTGAAAATGATATCATATGAATTTTTAGGACCAAATAAGTTATTTTAATTGTTTAGCACAAATTATTTCATGTGACTCACTGTTTTGCACCTAGAATATGTTTTTAGTCTCTGCCTTCCAATGCATGGTTTGAGGTGTTAGAAATTTATTTAAGGGTGATTTTTGAATATGTTATAATTCTGTGAGTGTATTACATGTGAGAATTTTTGGATTTTTCTATGATATGAAAATGTAAAAATTGGACCTGAGATAAATAGTGTTCACTGCCTAACTAATGCTGGCAGATTTCATGTAGAATGTTATGTGAATTATTTAAAGTATTAAATGAGATTTTTATGATTAAAGAAAAATCATGGTGATAGGTATATATGTTATGTATGTCTCTGCCAATTTTGATTTTCAAATTTTATGTAAATGTTAAGTAACTAATTTTTAAATTCATGAAGGTCAGAAATATTAGTATGCTGAAAGTGTTGTCCTAATGTTTTAAAGTTATTAAATATGTTATAAGTTTATGTTTTCAAGAAATGTATATATGTATGATGTTATGGGTGTTATGATATGGTAATTAATTCATTGAATAAATGTTAATTACCATTTTATAAATGTATGACATGAACACATTGAGAAGTGAGCACATCAAGACCGTGGTGTTGTCACCTACAAGAGTAAGGTTAAGTAAGCTCATTGAAGTAAGTACATTCTCACCTGCAACATAATATATTTATGAAAATTATGTTTATGAAAAGTATGAGTTTTATGAAAGGTTTGAAATATGTGTTCATGATGGTTTTATGATGATTTCTCATGATGATTTTTCATGAAGTTTAAGGCATGAAAGTTTATGCATGTTTTCATGATAATGTTTTTC